>JASSUY010028303.1:0-29146 GCA_032466535.1 Forpus xanthops | reverse complement strand
CTGGCAGAGCATGAAACTCAGAAAGTCCTTGGCCAGCCTAAACATTCTAAGCCATAACTATAAACACTGGTGCTATCGGCACTGTTCCCAAGCCGAAAATCCAAAACACAGTGCTCACCAGCTACAAAGAAGGAGAAAAATGACTGCTGCTGCTGAACCCATGACATAGGGAAAGATTATGTGGTTTTTATTCCATCCCATTTCCTAATTAGAATGATGTCTGGCCCAAACTGAGGATCTTACATGAGGAATATGCATTTTCAGTTTTGTCACTTGTGAAGTTAGACAAGCACCTCCAGAGGGCAGTGCAGCCCAGCAGAAAACTGAAATGACCTCAATACACTGGTTTCTCTCCAGCAATAGGGTTTTGATCATCTCATAGGTACTTTGGTAAGTACCTCAGTTACGTAGGGAGCAAACCTGGGCTTTAGATCGCATTAAAAATAGTAATTTTCACTGTACGCAGTTAGTGGGTTCTGGAAGGGAAGACAGGCTTGTGTTGGCTGGTTGCAGCAGGGTAATGAGCTACTGATGTGGTTGTATAAAAGACAAAAATACCCCTTGCATGCACTGGGCAAAGTACTGCTTGCTGCAACTGGGTATGTACTCTTACTTAAGGATACATGTTATGCTCAGCAAGGCAGAAAAAACTTAAATACCTTTGTATGAAACAAAAAAAGCTAGAACAAGGAACCAGTAAATTACAAACTTCTTTGAGAATCCTGAAAGGGTGCATATGTAAGTGCCCAAATTAAAAAAAACATATATATGGAGTTTTTAATCAAAGCTTAAAACCAAATCAAAGATGTTTTAGGATTTGTGGTGTCTGTTTTGAGTAAACCCCAATATTTCTGTTGTCTGACAGTAAGAAATACATTGGTCAGCTAAAGAAGTATTGCGAATGAACTTTGAAATCCAAATTAAAATATAAGGATTAGTGAAGCCAGATGCCAGCTCTGTTGTCTGACCATGATGAAGTTTTATGCTGTATTTGCTGAAGAAGGTCTTTGGACATTAGCCAAGCTTGCCTCTGGCATAAGAAAAATGGCTATTCTTTTATAACCAATCATTTACAAAATTGCCTGCTGTATTCTTTAAAAGTTACTTTTTGTGCTCTGTTCTAAAATTTACAGAAATAACTACAGATTTCAGTCCCCTTTTATATAGAAAACATGTATTTTTGTCATTCAAGAAAAGTGTTCAGGATACATTGTACTCAAGATTAGAGAGGATCTTTTTCATTTGTCCAAATTTATAGTTTGCAAAAAACATTAGTTGTTTTACAGACGTTTTCATGTCTTCATTTTTGTCAACTGCCTTGTTGCAAGCTGTAATGTCACCTGAGTGAAAAAGCAGAGAGAGATTGTCTTCCTTTTCATTTTTTAAATAGAATTTCATATTGCAACCTAATAGATCTCCTAGAATCATAGGATGGTTAGGGTTGGAAAGGATCTTAACGGCCCCCTTCAGATACTGGAAGGCTGCTATGAGCTCTCCACGCAGCCTTCTCTTCTCCAGGCTGAATAGTCCCGACTTTCTCAGCCTGTCTTCATACAGGAGGTGCTCCATTCCCCTGATCACCCTTGTGGCCCTCCTCTGCACTTGTTCCAACAGTTCCATGTCCTTTTTGTGTTGAGGACACCAAAACTGCACACAGTACTGCAAGTTGGGTTTCACAAGACAGAGTATAGGGGCAGGATCACCTCCTTTGACCTGCTGGTCACACTCCTTTTGATGCAGCCCAGGATGCGGTTGGCTTTCTGGGCTGCGAGCGCACACTGAAGCCAGCTTGTGTTCGTTTTTTCATCAACCAGCACCCCTTCACTAAAGGTTGTTTATGACAGCTTCTTAACTTAATGCATAGAATGTCATGGTAGGGACTGTAAAGGGCAATAAAATTCTGCAGTTCCAAAGGATAAGTAGGGTGTCTAAATTTTGTTTGTTAAATGCCACACTGACATTTGTCCAGAAAGGTAGAGAATAAAGTTTGTTTGTGTGGATGTTGCTGGGGTTTTGTTTTTCTGTCATTGTCATCGTTTATATATATAAATATATATATATACATGTTTTAACTAAAAAGGTTTTTATACTCCTAGGCAAATTTGCAGATTCATCCTTGTCTTATGGTAGACTTTCTTCCATATAAAGCTGAACTTGACAAATAAGCAAAGGAAGATTTATTTTTTTTTTTTTTTAATGGACCCTGGGAGAAGAAAATGTTTTCAGCTCCACTGATCTCTGCTTCCAAGTGGTAGTTTAACTTAACCCTCTCCTTTTCCTCTTCCCCAAGATGTTATAATTTCCCAACCCTGAAGACACTGTTTTCATTGAGGGTAGCATCTGTGTCACCCAAACCACACTATATGCTGTGAAAGGAAAATCCACATCCTTTTATTAAGACTGAGTTTTGTCTTTTTATATGTGCATTATTGGCATGGGAGGGGTGGCAAATTTCTTAATCTTGTGTTCAGAATTTCCTGTTTTCTGCAGTCTTGATGAACCACAGACCTCATACCTGTGGCACCACATCATTTGAAATGTTGCTCCCTCCAGAAGAAAATTTTGTGAAAACTGCCCTAAGGAAAGACTCTTGCGGAAGTTTTTGTTTTCATAGATGTGGGAATAATGATTAACTCATTACAACTGATGTCTTCTGAGCTAACGTTTCAAGAATAACTTCTGTAACTGTTAATCAGGATGTGCCGGTCAAAATATTTTGCTTTGTGTTCCCCTGTCTCCCCTTTAGCTTTCCAGAAGACTGCGAGAAAGAGATTGGAAAGTTGGAGATCTCTTGCAAGCTGTGCTGAAATATTGTGAAATGATAGAGAAGGAGTCTGATGGAGAGCAAGCTCCAAATAAGTCTTTGGTTGGATGGCTTCTGGAAGACATCTGAGAAATCCAAAGATGTGCCAGTCTTCACTTCATTCCTCTTTTGAAAGGAGACAGGAAGAACACAGAGATGTAAAGTATAATTCAGCTAATAAATGTTCAAGTAATTGACAACATTCAAAAGACATTGAGGTGAAAGTCAAAATAGCTGTGCTGTGCTTTGTAATACTGTGCACATGGTATGTTTATTCAGTCCATAATCGGTATTGTCTGCCCATGCATAACTTGTATTTACTGCTGTGTTCACAACCATGAAATATTTATGAAAAAAATCCCTTGTCTATGATAGTAGTTTGGAGGGGACAGTCTGTGAGACACGATATTCAGGATTCCTGATGTGCCAGGATAGCTTTTTTTCCCACTTGTATGTGTGCTGTATTCACAGTGGGGACTAGGAGTGCTGATGTTCTAGAAGAATCTGTTCTGGAATATCTTGCTGCAGACAGTGGAAAAAATTGCCAACATTGGCCAGGTGTTATGTGCCCAAGGACACCATTGCCAGGAAGAAAATCGTGACCCGCCCAACTAGCCTCTTAATACAGCCTGGCTTCATATAAAGTTTAAGTTTATGTGAAGATGTGTGAGTCTGCTCTGAAACTGTTGAGGTGCAAATATGTGTTCCCTTTTGTTGACTACTATACAGTTTGTAACTTCTAGTAGAAGGGCAGAGTGGGTTGCTGAGCATAGTTTCATACATAACTCTTCAGCAAGGTTCCTGAAGCTTGCCAGTCAAGTTTAAATTGCTATATTTCTTACTGCAGCTTTTTGCCTGCAGGTACTCTCACGACATTAATTCTGTGTTGAAGAATTTGTATGTTGGCCTCTAAAGCAGATGTGTTAAAAGTAGCAGAAACTTCTGAGGAAGTTAGCCATCTTTTTTTTGACTAGTCTAATTCTTTATTTCTTAGCCTCCATATATGAATTTTCTTTGCAGTAATAAAGAGGATTCTGTTACTTGGTGAACACTTAGGTGCTTAGCAAAGAAAATTGATTAAAACATAAAGGGGAAATTTCTTGCAAATTGATTTTTTAGTTTTTCTTAGCTACCTTCACTGAATTTTTTTAGAGGCACTTGTAATCAAGTCTTTTTAGCAGTCTAATCTGGTTTTCTCAGCAGTGCTGCTGTCTTGCCTTTCTCTCTGAAGGGAAATCTGGACCTTTATATATCCTGTGGTTTGCAAATGCTTTTTGGGTTTTGTTTTGTTTTTTTTTTTTAATACAGCCTTTGAGAGAAGGCGGCACCTGCTGGTAATAGCAAGGTTTCCACCTCAAAACTATTATCACTTGAAATAAATTTGTTGAGTCATTCTGGATGAACAGAAGCATCTTAATAGCATTTTCATAGAAAAATATGGTGTTGATGGTGCACAACCTTGTGATCTGAAACAAGGAGAGAGAAGCTCTCTAAATCTACTCCTGAGATTCAATGGCGTATGTACAATTCTGATTTCCCATCTGCCTGATCACTATGAGATACCACAATGGTAAACTCGGGAGCACTGTCCTTGTAATGTCTTTGTGTTTCAGGAAGGCATTCCACTGGTCTTTTTACGGACACTTGCCTGGTTTTAGGCCTCATTTGTCATGTGGATTTCTGCCTTGAATCTCACACAAAGTTCACCTTTCTCACAAAGTTGAAGGTTTTTAATGGTTTTGTATATGCACATACACTTGTGTATGTACATGTATGTATATGAGATATCACCAAAACGAACTTACAATGTAAATTTTTTGCCACTAATTTAAAATTCTGTTATGTTCATTGTTTATTACCTCACTTCCTATATCATTTCACAGATGAAAGCTCTACGTATGCCATCTTACAAAAAGACCAAAAACCATTGCGAGGTCTTTTTGTCTTGTTATAGGTAATATAATGCCAAGTGTCAGGAATTGTTTTTCTCTATAGCCCAGAGCGGGTTGGGGTGAGGAAGCCATCTTCTTGTATTTGGAAGACGGGGCTAATAATACGTATTTTTGAAAAGTTGTACAAAAGTTGTTAGGATCTGCCCCCCTCTTTCTTCCTTGTTTTTTAAGATTGACTTTCAGTGTTGTTTCAGTCAAAATTCGAAAACCAGACTCTGGCTGTAACTTCTACTCTTTAACACAGAAATACTGTACTTGTACAGATTTATCCATAATATTGAAATATCAGGAAAATAAATACTCAGAGCAGTGCCTCAGGACTAAATTTCTCTCTGGGTTTTGGACCCTTGCATTCTCACCAGGTGGAATTTCAGGACATGAAGATACAGTAGTACTAGTACAGCATTTTTGTATGTGTCCAAAACCAGAGAAAGATCCTGAAAGCGCTGCAGATGTACAAAGCTGTACATCAGAAAAAATACCCCAGCAAAACAGCGCCACAGGAACAGCCATTTTTTAACTGATTTATACAATGTGTTGGATTTTATAAACTTGGTGACCTGGTTGTGTGGTCCCCAGAACTTAGAACTGTTCAAAAAGTGAAGTAGGCAATAATTGCATTAAAAATTGTTTTTATAAATGGAATCTTATTTTCCGACTGGATCAAATATATTACATCAGTTGGTGTTATGTTAAGGAAGAAATTGATTTATTGGCCTCTGAGGAAAGTGGCATAGTTTCCAAATTTACATAGGAAAATACATTAGATGATACTTTTATTTTTACTTAAACCAAACCAGTTTTCTATAAAAATTGTTTAAAGTTTGCTCTGGGTGGTTTGATTTTTCTCCTTGGGTGTCAGAACTGGGAGAGTGTTAAACTAGCCTGGCAAAGTTGTTATAATTTTGTAATTTTAATGATTTTGGGGAAATCTTATTCTAGCTATATGTAACTGGTGCTGTCTGCCATATTAGTGTGGAAGCTGGTTTTTGCTAATGCGAGTCTTAAATTATGCTATTACTGAGTTTGTTTAAAACTCCTGACCACAAATACAGAAATGGAAATGGAAAGTGTAAAAATATGAAGGACCACATTTTGGTCCATTTAAACCAGAAACTGTGCTTTATAAACAAGTATAAGAAGGTAGAGTTTGTTTCATGCATTTTTTCTGTGTGGGAAACCTGACCAGGTAATTCAATTTTTAAGTTGAGGGAAATGCCTACAATGGTGTTGTGGTTCCAGAAGATACTGTCACAAGCACTTCATAAATACATTCGGTGTTCTGAAAAATGGAAGTGTTCAGATGAATTGAGAGATTCTGTAGAAAAGCACTTTGAAATTAGTCCCTCTAGAAATTAACAATTGAAAGTGGCCATATTTAAAGCAGGTTTAAGTATTTAGAACATAAATAATATATAAATAATATGTACATAAATAATACAGAAGTATGCATAAAGCCTTAAAATAAAACCCAAACAAAACTCAAACCTAGATGCTAAAATTAACGATATGCTGTCTCAAAATGAGGATGTGAAGAAGTAGCTATGGCAATGTACTTAAATGCCATTTGTTAGTATCTTTGTTCTTAAGTTTTAAAAGATTGTGTGAAGTTTTTTTAAAAATAACCAAAACCCAAAACCTCAGCAACCCACATTCCGAGACTAATGATGTCTCTCAAAAATGGTATCAGCTTTTAAATGTTTCTTTTTCTAATGTATCTTTGTCTGGGACCTTTTCTATAAAGAGACACTTATGGTTGGAGATGGGAACACAGTAAGTAGTAAACACTGTCACCAGCGCAACCTCCCCCTAGTTTTACACAATTGATTTGCAAACTAAAATACAAGATTCAGGAATGATTTCATTGATTTTGGCTTTTCAGCAAGAGCCGCTACTGTCGAGCATTTACTGTACTTGAGCTCTGAAGAGGCAAGTACAGGGCCCAGCCACTGTAGTCACTTTATTTTGTACCATCTTTGTACATTCCTGTTGTATAGCTGGAGTTGTAGTTTTAGAGGGCCTTTGTTCTGTTGTAATGTCTAAATAGTATTTAATACTAAAATTTATTATTATTTGCTGGAACTGCTGCTTATTTGTGCAGTGTTACAGTAATTCACAGCTCAGTTAGTGATGCAATTGTATACCAAAAGCAGTTTGAATAACTATAAATGTTTATATAACTGTACTCAATGAACATGAAGGTCTTGTACTGTATAATGGTGACGAGTTTTGCCATTTTAGTGATTTAACTATATTCAGTTTTCAGATTATGAACTCCAGGTTGCACTAAATTTGTCCTTGTTTTAGCAGTGGCTTAAAATAAATCACATTTCACTGGCTTCAGGAGCACTGTCATTTCTTTAAAATTCATGGAATATTCTTTTTCTTTTCAGCTAACACAGCTAGCATTGTTCTTGGTCAGTGTTTGCTTGAAGAATGGTATAGCAAATGCATCAGTAGATGGCATACTTCTTACAGAATTAACTTGGTATACAGGAGGAATGCGAGAACACTTGTGCCATCTTTGGGTTGAAAGGTAAAGCTATAGTTCCATTTACATGAAGTAAGGCATCGTTTGGGTTCTGTGAGGAGAGATTGGGTGAGAAATCCACTCTAATGCTTCAACACAAGTAGGGTGAAATAAGCAGTCTACCTCAGTCTGAACTTGCCTAGAAGCTGGGTTAAGGAAGTTGGATTGATATTTCCATGTGGACTGAAGTTGGTCTTTGGCACATTGATCAGTATTTGTGGAACCAGCATAAAAATCAGTTTGAGTCTTCTGGACAAATGCAAGCATACACTGCTAATATAAAAAATTTTGTATGAATCATGAAGTTTCATATGCTTATTTAGAATCCTCAAATGTTTTGTTATCTCGTGGAATCTATCAAACAGCATGTTGTCAGGTACCCCAAAATAGTAATGCTGAGCAAAGATATTGCGCACAGGTATGGTTTCTAGGATTTAGAAGACCTGCTATCTCAAATGGCTGTCTTAATGTTTGTTGATGTATATGGTGTAAATCTGTTAATCTCACCTGGGTTTCTTTTTGGGAATTAAGACGTTTTTGCTGAAGCTACTTTTAATCCAGCAAGCATGCACAAGTCTTTCTTTTTTTTTCCAAGTGATTTAAAGGAGGTTTCTATAGTCTTACTTCCAAAAGGAGCATTCTTTTATTACATTGCCATATCTGTTTCAGAGATTTTCTTTTGCCTCACATTCAGTCAGGTAGAAAGTACATGTTAACTGAAGCAAGTAAACATTTAGCTTACTCTTAAAATATTGTACAGCCAAAAAATGATGGGTGGCAAGTTTGGGAACAAAAAAAAGAGAATTTTTTTGTAGGGGAAGAGGAGGATATTCATGTGGAAGATTAGTCTGAGCTTTTTTCTTCCTGCCTGGACTTTATTTTTCTTTCTTTCAGCAGTCTGGTTCTGGCTGGCTTTATTCAGCCACAGAACAGTATCCATGCACTTTGTTTAACCTTGGTGTATTAAATTGAGAGTTAAGTTTCCAGCTATTCCGTAGTCTTTGCCCAACATGTATTCTGCTCCTGCTGCCGTTGCTTAGACCTTTGTCTCGCTCTGTAGCCTGAGCTTCTGGTGTGACTGAATTTTGTGCTGGTCTGAGCATCTGATTGGAAGGTGGCTACAGAAAGTGACTCATGCCAAGGCTGAGGAAATGTACCCAGAGCACTAACCTTACTGGTTATTGAGCATCATATTAATCAAATGCTGTCTCTTCCCCTACTGTTAAGGCAAACCACAAAGCGTGTGACTGCTTGGGGCAAGGGAGCTAACCATGACAAGCATGAGACTAATATGCCTGTGGTCAAGGTACAGGCTATCTAGTCCATGGCCACACAGTGCCTTTCCATGGGAATTGCAAAGACTGAAATTGGGCCCATTATATAGTCAAAATCTATAGGCTGTCTTGCCTTTGTTCCTCCAGAAGTTGCTACTTTTTCTAGGACTGTGAAGGAGGTTTGTATGTGTGTTTGAGTGAGTTTGTTTCGTTTTTAATGAAGAATGGGAAAAGAGAACATTTGTACAACTCACTTCACTTGGTTTCCTGAAGTTCTAGTGCTTAGGCCAGGAATAAGATCAATATCAAGAAAAGAAATTGCGTGATAATGTATTTTGTTTTTCTGCCATCTGCCCTTGTAGCTCACTTATTGCCAATCTTATTTTGTACAGCATCCACCCAGTGTAACTTCCAAGTCTCCTCCTACGCTTTTTGTGTGGCTGTTTCTAGTTTCTGCTTTTTTCTGACCCTTGTCCATTCCTTGCAGCATGGCTGTTCTCTTCTGTTTCTTACTTGACCCTACTCTGTTGTCCTGATGTGACTTCTGGCCTTATTCTTGGCTGGTGGAAGTGGTTAAAAACCAGCAAGGGGAGTCTTCTCAGCTGGGAGACTATGGAATAAGGCTTGCCTACCAGAAATCATCAAGCAGTGAAGAAGAGCTAAACTTGCTTTTGGCTGAGCTTTTCACTCCTGTAGGAAAGTAGTCTGTGGTTGCTTTGGTTTGGAACACAGCTTGCTGCTTGCAAAACCCTTAGATTTTCTGCTGATCTGAAAGTAACTTTTTAGCTGATACTGAAGTATAATGTAATTCCAGCATACTGCGTTATTCATGCAGATGTGAATTCAGTGTGCTGCATAACAGCAGCTTCCAGACACAGGCACGGCAAAACCCATTCCTTTTGAAACCTGGCAAAATCCAAGTTGTCTCTCACACATAAGGTATCAGTTTAGATGAGTAGTAACTTTTACTGACAAGCAGCCTCTGTTTCTGAGAACTTGTTTTCATAATTATTGCCCCATAATATTGTGCTCTGAGAAGATGCTGAGGCTGAATAGATAAATCACATAAAATCAGACATAGTATTCATGCTGCTACAAATGTGCTAGCACAGCATGGACAAAAATGCAACAAAGAACCAACCTCTCACTCTGGAAGTTGCAGATTTAGAAGAGATGCATGATGTATCTCCAGGAAACTAAAAGATGACTCTGTGGAAGCCAAACTGTTAAAGAAGCTTACCAGAAAGTTGTGTAGAGAAATTGTGTCAAGACATGGCGATATTCAGCTGTCCTGTAGAATGCAGCTCTTTACAGTGTGTTATGCAATATGTATCAGAGAGGAGTTAGAGTTCACAGCTAAATCTATTGGAGTTGAAAGGCACTGGGCATAAAAGAGGTCCTAAGCATGGCTGTGAGATGTTTAGCTAATATTTCTGTGGCATCAGATCACACGTATTTTTCATCCTGTTAGTTTAGGAGGTTCAGGGTTTGGCTTACGTTCTAATTTAATGTCATAAACTGCAACATGTCTTCAGAGTGGTCAGAGTCATCAAAGGATTAAGCCTGAGATGTCCTGGCAAGCCTAGTTCACACTTGCATCTTCAACAAAACCTTTTTTCCTACGACTGCCTGAGAAAATAAAGAGGTGGGTGTTGGAAATTCCCCAAGGAGTCTGCAGTGCCCTCATCAGTATGATCAAAGTACTTTCAAGAGGCTCGTGAAGACATGGTTTCAGAGGAGTAATGGTAATTTATGTTTAAAATTGTTTTCTGAGTTATTTTTCACCTTCCAAGTGTTGGAATGCCACTGATTATGGTATATGCCCATCTTGTAGTTGTGTTTAAAATTTGTGTTAGTTTGCCACAAGTGTTAAGATAGGATGAGAGAGTTGGAGCTGTTCAGCCTGGAGAAGAGAGGGCTGATGGAGACCTCATAGCAACCTTCCAATATCTGAAGGGGGCCTGTAGGGATGGATGCTGGGGAGGGTCTCTTCATGAGGGACTGTACTGATAGGACAAGGGGTAATGGGTTCAAACTTAAACAGGGGAAGTTTAGATTGGATATAAGGAGGAAGAAATTCTTTACTGCAAGGGTGGTGAAGCACTGGAATGGATTGCCCAGGGAAGTTGTGAATGCTCCATCGCTGGCAGTGTTCAAGGCCGGGTTCAACATAGCCTTGGGTGGCATGGTTTAGTGTGAGGTGTCTCTGCTCCTGGCAGGGGGTTGGAAGGAACTAGATGATCTTAAGGTCCTTTCCAACCCTAACTATTCTATGACCCTATGTCATCCTTACTGCAGTCATCCGAATTATGCTGAGTGGTTTAGATTAACTGGAGAAATAACAATTAGTCTTGAATACGTGTCAGCAATGAGAAGGTTGTTGCCATTGTTAATTTTTAATTTTCTTTCTTAAAATGTGAACTTTTTTTTTCAATAATTAGACTGGAAGTGCATGTAATTTTAACTAATTAACAAGGGGAAAAAGAGAATGAACTGTGGTCATAACCACAGTTGACCCTGTCAGGGCACTTAATTTGAATATAAATTAATTGCCTGCCAACTTCCTTCTGTTTGTAAGTCCAATGTTCAAGCACATACTTGTGTCATAAATTCCAACATCTGTTTTTATATTTGCAGTATTAGACTAAAAATGACGATCATTCCTTGTATTTGCCAAATCCCCCTAATAGTTAGCATTTTTCTCATGGTTCCAAATATAATAAATTGGTATTTTACAAGTTCTGATTCTTTCTTATAATAAAGCTTGAAAATGGTGTGCCTTTCCAGGCAAATCCAGAAATCATTCAGATACTGTCCCAAACTGGTTGCAGGTAGCAAAGCCCTCATAATTTGGAAGGTGAACACGTTGTAAGACGAATACCTGCCTCGGTTTTGGAAACCTTTCTGTGGTGAGTAGTAAGGATGAAATGTCTGTCTTCCTGTTCTAGATCATGACTTACCTTCGAGGCAGTAGCAAACCCGTGGTTACCTGGCCAGAAGGTCTCAGAGTTCCCAAAGATAACATGATAAATACAAGGATCTAAAGTTATGTATGGTGGTATCCTGCTTTGTATCACTTTCCCAAGATAAGCATTGTCATAAAAGCCAGAGCAGTAAAGAGTGTACTAAGGTGCATGATGCCTATAGGGTTATGTTTGGCTGGAATGAGGGAATTCTACATGCAGCTCTGATACGGGAGTCCTGGAAGTTTTTTGGGTATGTCTCCTATCTTATGCCTCTTTGTTTCTCATTTTGTGAAGCTGACTGAGACTTACTGCCCTTTGCACAGGGAGCTAGTAGGAATTGTTTCCCTCTCTCCTCCATATGAAGGAGGAGTCTCCTGCCAAGCTGAATTTGATTGATGAGGCTCCAGGGAAACAGGTCATGAGCAGAGGAATATATGTGAGAGATGGATGTTAACAGGCATGTTAGGAGCTGGTCATGGATTAATTGAGGTGCACATAGCTAATTCAACAGCTAATTAACTGACTCTTGAGAAGGCCTAAAGTAACCATTTCAGAATTGCAGTCCTCTCCCACTGAGAATGTACTGGCTATGGATTGCCACAAAATTGTGGCTTCAGTGGTAAAAATGTTCTTCATGTTTGAAAGGAAATAATAATACTGTAACTATAGTTATATAAATAAATGGGTGCTATTTCCTGCTCAGTGTAGTTCAGATTGAAAATGCTTCCTGTTAGCCTTAAAATGTGTTCTAATATCTAAAGCTTCTTCAGAGAATGGTTCTTCATAGAGTTGTGAGCCGAAGGGAGGCCTTTGGGATGATACTGAAGCACAGATAATGGCAACAAGGGGATAGAACCATCCTGGCTGTGCTGCTCACCTGATAAATACTGTGTTCTCAAGAAAGCCACAGAAATGTTTTGAAGAAAGCAGCATAACCACTCTACTACTGGTGGTTTGGTGAACCTCACGAGGCGACCCACAATCGGATGTCAGCCATACTTTCCAAATGGCAGTAGGGCTGGTCAGTGGTTTGACGTGGAGTGCAGCCAGGCTTGTGCTTTGGCTCCAGGTAACCCCACCACAACCTGTTTATAACATTTACTCTGTTTTTATGGTTAGCACTGGATGTGTTGGTTGAGCTGGACCATCATAAGCACCTTCATGATGAGCTACTGTATACAAATTGCCCTGAGCCATCTTAATCTTTCTGACTGGACCTCATGTAAATGCTAAACTCTCGTATTTTTATCCTCATTGAAATATATACTTTTGATGCTCTGGGCTTGCATGGTGGTGAACTTTGCCAGGTTTTTGGGGAAGGCCAGTATGTTAGATTATAGTAAATGCAGTGCATGCTTCTTTCTGTAGCTCGATAGCTGTAATTTGTTAGCTAGAAATGCACTGTTACATACATACTGAGGTTTTGTGGATTTCCTGGCTTCGTTTTTACAATGAGGACAAGTGATTAATCATGTAACAGGTCTAGTGACAAGTGAGTACATCTGGTCTGGTTCTTACTGTTGGTTTATATTACTGCAGTTTTTTGTTACCTCTCTAGTTTGTACATGGTTTTAGCCTAGTTCTTCTGCTTAAATTTGATCTTTGCACTAATCACTGACAATCCAAAAGCCTTTTAAGGAGAAAAATGGCACAAAACTAAGACTTTAAAATGCGACAGACTGTGTTTACTTGGATTATTTTCTTTGGAGTCATAACCTCTTAACAGGTAGAAGGTTTCAAATGCACATGTCTCTTACATTAAGGGCGGACAGCCCGTTATGTCCAAGATAAAATTGTGCTTTTTGACTTCTTAAGAAGAAAACCTTTCCTATCAAATCCTTGCCTGTGAGATAGATGCATCGTTTTCAGTAGTCTTAAGTGAGCTTCCACTTCTTCCACCTGCCTCATAACCTTACTTGCCCTTGAAGAAACTACTTTATTCCAAAGCAAAATCAGAGGGACTCCACATTACCATTCTTTCATAAGTAATGTTCAGGGGCCATATATCCTCAAAATATGGATTAATTTTTAGTTATTTATATTCTGCATCTACTTTTAATCACTTTGCTCTAGAAATGATTGTAAAACAGGGCTCACAACTGAGTTTACTTTTAAATTCCTTCTTTGCTTTAAAATCGTGTCACATTTCCCCATGGTTAAAAGCAGCATTTCCAGATTATAGGAAATTATTACAAATGCTACAATTAAGGTTGTGATTTCAGTGCTATGCTAGCTATAAAAGAAAACACACATTTACTCAGCTGTAAAGATGACGGTGGTGGGTTTCTGCAAAGGGGATTTTCCCATTTGATTAGTGTTGCAAGAGAATGAGAAGAGCAGTTGGCCGAGAGGTGGATGAGGTTACCCACAGGCACCACTGGTGCCCTCAAGATGGCTCGATTGCTGCATTGCGGGGATATGGGTCAGTGAAAAGGCGTAGATTACTGGAACAACAAAAAGGTGTTGGAGCTGGGGAAATCTAAGTGGCAACAAAAAATAGGCTGTCAAAAAAGCATATAGCATGTCAGAGTTGTAATGCAAAACCAAACCCAGACAATTTTGCTGTGAGTGCTCAATAATGGTGGAGAGGGAAGGAAGATAAACAGACTTCTTAAATTCACGGTTGCACAAAGCTTTTGGATTACTCGGAGAGATACGTTTATGTAGACATCACAGGTGGTTGCAGTCTATGTATTTGAAAGCCAAAACTGGATGCTAAAGATTTTAGTACTGATTCCCAATTAGATAACTATTTAAGCCGTGAATTCATTCTTAGTTACTGGAAAATCTTTTAAGCCTTTGTTACTGACTGTTGCTAAGACCGTATCAGAATGAAGCTTACAAGGCTTGTTATTCCAGTGACTGTTCTTGTCTTGAGCTTTGTAAAACCCAGTGCATCCGACAAATCAAGATGACTTACGGATGGCTGAGAGGGAGACATCCGGTGTCCCTACTGCTTAACCAAGAGGTAATTTTCTACAGAAATTTCTCATATCCTCCAAAGCCTGGCCTCTGTAAAAGGGGTCAGTAAAATGCATTTGTCGAAATGAATGCCTGTTGGGAAAATGGCTGCGCTGGTACACTAATGGGGTAAGAATCCAGAGGAAAATAAATTACTACTCACTGGGTATTAGTGTTTTTTTTCCTTTCTTAGTTTCAGAGTCGAAATAAACATGCAGAAACGTCAGTAAATACATTTTATGAGACCAAAAAGTTACTGGCAGAATGTAAAAGCAGTGTGTTTATGTAGGCAGAATCTGTTTCTTCTGCTAGAGGCTAATTTTGCAGCACTTCACTTTTACTTTTCAGAAACCTACAGGACAATGTCTTTAGCCTGTGCATGATTACCAGTATTTGGCAATACAGTTGCCCTCACTGCTTCATGCTGATGATGGCATTGTCAGCCCAATAGAGGAAAACAGACATATCCCAGCCCAAGGCACACCACTGACTACCTTTGTTGGTTTGTTTTTCCTCAGGTATGAAGGCACTATTGGTGGTCAGGCTGAGTACAGTTCAGAAAGCTGTTCCCACTGAAAACTTCTGCAGTGAACTTTGGAAGGGCTCAAGTACCTGTTCTGTTGCTGCATATTTTTATTTTCTTACAACATCTTTCATTCATTTTGGCATGGCTGACAGCAACAAACCTCCAGCCGGATGAACAGTCAAGCCAAGATCTTTTTTCAAAGAGGGACATGGAAAGACACTTTCCAAAGCATTTAAATCTTAATTTCAGAAATGGGACCAAGGCTGCCTTTTGGCAGCTCTGCTGCAACTGTTTATGCATTTTCTCTAAAGTAGTTTAAACAGAAAGTGTAAAATGCATAAGCAGGCCTAAAGGAGAACTGGGAAGATGCCCGTTTATGAGGTTTTAGTCAGGTTGCTGCTGTTATTTCTATTGCTCGTTCCACTGATATTCTGTGGGAGGTGTCCCTGCCCATGGCAGAGGTGTTGGAACTAGATGATCCTTTCCAACCCTAACTATTCTATGATTCTATGCTTCTATATTCTGCAGCAAGTAGATGAGGACTGTTTAAAACCCAGCAGATGAATTTTGCTGGATAGTCTAGCAGGGAGGACCACCTCTTGAAGTGCAAGACCTTGGTGGTTTAAACTCGCACAAATGAGACAGTTCTAGTAAAAGGCGTACACTTTTTGAGAGTGATGTTCCTTGAATAAGCAGATACGTGAAAAGCAAGGGGCATCTTAATTGTCTTCTGAAAAGGTCTGTATGTGTCCGAGTCCTTCAGACATAGTTTGAGGAGTCTGGATCTGGCCTTCCTAGTGAATTTAGTAGGGTTTTGGAACCCTTCCTTCTCCCGTTTGTAATAGCAGCAGAGATTTGGGATATAGCTGAGACCAGCTGTCATAAAACCTTCTATATAATAAAAGGCTTGTACTTCAAAAGCAAACTCCTATCTCAGCTGTAATGTTTGTGAGAAATGTAGGCATGTAGGGGGAGAATCACCTTGCTTGGAGGATTGCAGCATATGCTGGAATCAGTTGCTGTAAGTTCCCTGTAGTACTCAGTGAAAACAAAACCAGAAAGTCTCCTTCTAGGGCATGATTCATCTCATTTTCATGTAGACATTTGAAAACAGATCAAATGAATTGGGCTCTACTTCTTTTAACCATAAAGGAGTCTGGATTACTAGCTAATGTGTTGATATGTATCACAGAACAACCCAGGTTGGACGTGATCTTGAAAGATCATCTGGTCCAACCTTTTGTGGGAAGGGGAGCCGCAATGAGGTTGTCTGGCACCCTGTCCAATCGCATCTTGAAAACCGCCATTGATGGGAACTCCACCATGTCCCTGTGGAGGTTGTTCCAGTGGATGACTATACTCACTGTAAAAAAAATTCTTTCTTATAGTGGGATGATTATATGGTAATTGATGTTAGTAGAGATGAACCTTGCTCTGGGCATCTGTCCCTTTGGCTCAGCTGTTCAGTCACACAGGATATTTTTGCTAAATGTCTGTCTATAAGACCTGCTTGTAAGACTACTTTTTGGGCCAGTTTTGAGATGTCTGTATTACTGGAAGAAACTGGGAGGAGGGAATGAACATTGATTGTGGTCAGTGCTTGAAGTGGTCTTGCTTTTTAATGGAGAGATGCTGTCAAGCAGAAAATGGATTGAGTTTTTTACTATGGGACCTTATTCCTAGGGTGGCTGCCATAAAAGGACTCTGCATTGTTTTCTCTGGGGCTGGTGGTATTTATAGACAACCTGAATTTGCTGCAAGAGGCAATATAGAAAACTAAGGTACTAGTTTTTTGAACTGTTCTAGCAGGGAGAATGTAACGAATTAATTCATGTTTGAAAATGCAATTTACCTGGGCGTTTCTGAAGAATCTACCTTCGGTTACCAGGTGACTGAATACAACCATCAGCTCGTCCTGCCTTACTTTTTTCCCAGTCCTTATGACACAACTAAGTATTTTGACAGAAAAGCCTGACTACTTAACCTTATTTCCACCAAGAGGACAATTCCAGAAGTCTCTTGCCATAGCAGAGAAAGTAATTAAATCCAAACAAACAGTGGAATGGATGTACTTGTGTTCTTTTCCATCCTACTCAGTTATCAGTGGTCTAGAAATATTGCAAAAATTCCATGGTTAACAAAGTCAATCTTAAAAAAAACAACGAAATAACCAAAAAATCATAATGTCTATGAAGGGAAAGACCTATTTATTTTACATTTTATGCTTAAAAAAGAAAATAAAGTATTCCGATAATGCAGAAGAACATGTCGTGGAGCTGGGAGAGGCTGTCTCACCAAGGAACCTCATCCCCTAGCATCGGAGGCCTGGCAGGAGACAGTAAACCACATATTCCTTGGGATGAGTGATTATTAGTGACAAACAAAAGCAGTTTTGGCAACCCCAGTCTTTCGACACTCATGAGTCAGGACCCCAACCAGTCAAAACTAAGATGTGCAAAGAACATGTTCTGGGTTGTTTTCATTTGCTTGCTGGTGGTTGAGCATGCAGGGCTCACTCACATTTTTGTTTTCTTTTAAGATTTTGAAGCAGTGAGGGAATTCATACTGTTGAGTATTAGGGGGAGGGGAAAGGCTGTTTATCATGATACCTATGGTGAAACTGCAAAAGGTTGCAAACCCACATTGTTAGCTTTGAACCTGAGAGTCATTTCCATTTGCTAACCAAAGATTCATGATGGCAATGGATGTTTGTTAGCCACAGTTAACAGTTGCTTGGAAATTCTCTATTTGAAATGGAAAAAGTGGTTCTCCTAAAAATCAAAATTTACCATGGCAAAATGGTTTATTTAATTCTTTTTTTTTTTTTTTTTTTCCTGAAATGTTTCCATCAGCACATAACATTTGTTGCCTCAAGTTGGGAATATCCAGGATACTTGGTAAATTGCTTGATAGGACCCAAATGAAAAACAGTTATGATGAATTTAGTATTAATGCTAATCCATGTACTCTGAGATGCTAAAGGGGCTCCTTTCTGAGTACTACAGCTTCTCTTTTCAGAGGGCAGAGCTTTCCAGTTGACATTCAAGGCTTATGGCATACTACGATTTGTCTTCTTTATGAGGCACATCACAGACATCTGTAGCTGTAACACAGCATGAAGGTACAATTTGACTTGATAGCCTAGATGGGTGCCTGAGCTGTAACTTCCCTAAAATGCAGTTTTCCTGCTTCTCCCCCTGTTTGGAAATGTGAAGAGATTTGGACATATCCAATTTTCTCACTAGACAGACATTGTCTTTTTGGTCAGCTGTGTTCCTAAGTACTGTTTGCATAAAGACATTTCTGCTTATAGATTTTCAACAAGCTGTTCATTCTGCCTACTCACAATATGTGCTTGGGCATTAAAGTCACATAAAATATTTCTTTTTCTGATTAGGAACACTTAGAGCCAGATAATATTGTAAACAAATAACGTATTTCTGGCTGAATTTTTGGATAAGCTTATATGTTCTGAAGTGCTTGAAATGTTATTGACTTTTTAACATCTTCATTAATATATAAAAGCTCTTCAAATATTTGTTAAAAAAAAAAAAGAATAAATAAATCCCACAGGAATCTCAGTTTGTTCCATTCTTTTTTGGTCCTCTCTTTTATAAATGACTAGGTTTAGTGGGAGGTATCCCTGCCCATGGCAGGGGGGTTGGAACTAGATGATCTTGAGGTCCTTTCCAACCCTAACTATTCTATGATTCTATGATTTACAAGAGGATTTAGTCACCAAATTGCCTCAGCTCCCACTATAAGCAATGGAGGGACAGAGGCGTTTCCAAATGAAGACAAGGCAACTTTCCCAAGGTTTGAATTGGCTTCTGCATGTACTTGTCCATTTCCAGAGATAGTGGGAGGATTCTAAGGATATGTCTTCATTGCCAAATAAAGAGCTGGGAAATGAGCTTGAGCACTGAGCCCCAGACTTCCACATTATTGAAGAGCTGGCTTGCTCTCCGGTGCTGTTTCAAGCGTCCCTCAGAGGCTGTCCCCAGGGCAAACCTTAGATTTGTGCAGTGAGGACAGAGGCCTGTCTGGATCTCAGATCTCAGTTCAGGCACCCGGCCTTCCTTCATTTGTCCCTTAAGACACAAAATTACATGGAAGTTGTGGGGATCTAGCATTGATAGGTGCAAAACTCAGTGCTCTTTGGAAATCTTGCCCAGATACTAGAAAATTCCTACTTTGCTCTATCCACAATTCATCTTTAGCTTCAAATCAAACTCTTCTGAGTACTTGTCTAATTTGTCAGTTTGTGTAGTCCTGAGTTATTAATGAAAAAATCAACTGACAGCAGTCCTCTCATTTGCAGGGCCTGCAATACTTGGAGGACTAGCTAGGAACCAAGAATTTAAAGGAATCTGTAATCAAAGTAAAGGGAAACTGGGAATAGTTTTCACCTTTAAAAACATTGCTCAGAATCTCAAATGTTAGGTGGGCATGAGGGGTATGGCACCTAGATTTAAAATGCCTCAGTTTCTGAAATCTTGGAAAGCTTTGGCTATGAAAGTACACAAGCAAAGGAGGATGAGAATGGTGACTCAGAAACCCATCTGGACCTCAGCAGTTCTGTTGGGAAGAAGCAAAGTGATACGTAATCCTAATCTTTAAGGTTTCCTGTTGACTGGCCGCCCCTAAAGAGGAACAGCAGATGGTCTTCAACAGTATTTCAGATCAGACTCTTATCCCTTAGTCAATCAAATTAGTCACAGTTCTGCTTTAACATAACAAAACAAAATTCTTTGTGGTTTCAAGTTCAATTGTTTTGAATTAAGTTTTTCTGTTCCTTGGACTGGTCTGGTCCCCCAAACTCTTCCCTCCATCACTTCCTTCTTATTCCTCCCTCTCTCTTGCTGTCATGTGCAATCATCTTGCAGCAACTAGCATATGTTGACCTGGCAGTCATTAAAAGTTGCATATACTTCTTATGCTTGGTGATTACATGCTGGTTAAGCCAGACCATGCAGGACTGTTTGACAAACCCATAACATCTGTGTCCTGCCCTGTCATATCATTAGAATATATATATTCACAGAGTATGATGTACTATTGGCTGGGAGTCTGAACAACAAACCATAAATAGGATAATGGCTTCCCTCAGTACATTATCATTATTCAAAAAACAAAACCTCAGTTGTTTTTGAGGACCCTTTTGGTTTCTCTCAATTTCTCGATGGATATGGCTTTCTACTAGGGATTGATGACAGAGGTGCGCATCTGTTGTCATCTTAACCACTAAAAACCCTATGCCCTGTCTGCGGTACATGACATCCTCCCTGTGTCTCCTGTTCCATTTTCCGCCCCGTGATGCACAGTCGGTCCTGGCAGACTGTCAGGAGGACAGGCAGTCGCTGGGAGCTCATCTCTCTGCTCAAACAAGCTCTTTAAGCTATATAAGGATGCTCTGTTAACACAAACAAACCCTGTTACCTTGAGGCATGAGGAATTAATGTCTGTTATTTATTAGTGCATTTTGACTCCAAGAAATTAAATCTCTGATGCAGCCAGGCATCTGCTAATTACAGGCCTAAATATAGCATGTTTTTTAAAGCACACTAAATGGGGAGACGATTAAGAAGTTATTCAGCCTCTTAAATGGAATCTGTGGGCCATGGAAGTCTTCCTGCAGATGCGTTCCCATAGTTTCATTGATATGAGGTATTTTAGACTTTGTATATGCAGGAAAAGTTGGACACATTGATCTCAGCAGGTGAGAGGAATTAAAACTGCAAAACTGCAGCTGATGTTTTTCTTTCTTTGTCTCTTCAAAGGAAGTACAACGTCTTGCTCTTCCACGGAGTTAACACTCAAGGTGAACCGTGCTTTTGCTTGCTCTGAGGGAAGCTGAGGGATAGATTCTTTTTAACTTCCTCTGCAGCGCAGTTACAGCAGTGATTGTGGATGTGGGTTACAGCAGTTCAAAACTATTTTCTCTTACTTCTTACTGTCCTGCTTTTCTATTAATTTCCTAGGTTTTAATGATATCAGTTTCTTTCAAGATTCATTTTGTAGAAACTTACCCAGGGTGTTATGGGGTCTACAAAATGTTGCGTAGATTTTAACTGCTGCAAATAATTACAGAAGCCAAATAACAATGTTTTTATTATGGCCTGCAATTCAGCTCCAGGCCTTACACTGGCATTCTTTGTAGCTGAAAATCTTATTGATGATTTTAAATATATATATATATATATATATATATATATATATATCAATTAATTAATCAAAGGAAAGATTCATAAATGTGAATCTTATCACTGAAGTAAAATTATAACAGATCCACTGTCTGATCCCTAGCATGCAGGTCCCAACCTTTTCTTCCTAGGAACAGATGTCACAGCATGTATTGCCATGTCTCACCTCTCATCGTGCTAGCATTGATAGCTGGAGTCCTTATGCAGCTGAGTAAACTGCATCCTATCAGGAAGCTTGCCCAGCCTCCTGCCTCCCTGAGCAAGAGTGGAAGACCTTGCTTCAACCTCAGCTTCAACCTTCAACTTTACAGCCCATGTGCAGTTTGTGCACTGAGCTCAGTCTCAGTGCATGATTGGGAACAGAAAAATTGCATCTTTGAGTTTCACACCTTTACTGAATGTAATAGTAATTATATTAAAAAAGTGTATTGGCTGTGATTCCCACGTGCAGTTAGTCACTGGAATTAAATAAATGAAACCCATCGGGAAGTATCTATTTCTTTTCTGTGGAGCTTTATATTTGTTTTTGGGCTTTGCATCGGTAGATATTGGCAATTGAGAAATCAAAAGGTTTGGGCTCTCTGTACTAGCAACACCTGTACCAGTTAGCACATAATGTCCGGTCACTGGAGGACAGTATGTCCAAAGGACTGTTCCTAACAGGCAGTATGGAAGAAGTGGTGGTGTTGTGGATGGAAGAGTTAATATGTGCAGAGATTAAATGTGCTGTGCTTCTTGTCTTCGAGCTGGTAGAACTAGCATAGTTGTACTGGAGGATACAGAAGTAGCCAGGAGGAAAGATTTCTTTAGTATCATGGGCAGCAGATGTTTTCTAACACAGCCTTTACACAACATTTGAATTTTGATGGAATATCTAATTTAATTTTCCCTTCCTCAGATCATGTGAGAGAGTACTTTAATCAACTACTATGCTGGAAATACTCTTGCCTGTAAGAGGGAAATTATTCCGGGACAGTGCTCAAGGCCAGGTTGGACAGGGCTTTGAGCAACCTGGTCTAGTGGAAGGTGTCCCTGCCTGTGACAGGGGGGTTGGAACTAGATCGTCTTTAAGGTCCCTTCCAACCCAATCCATTTTATGATATTAGACAACCCTGGTTTAAGGATAATGTTCATAGAACACAATTCTGACCTGCAGATTATACGTGTGAAATTATGGGGGAATTATATGTTTATACACCTCACTTTAATTGTTATGTTTTTGTAACAACAGTTAAACTTGGGCTATCCTTGAAAGCCCTCATCCTCATTCTTTCCTGTCATTAACTTTGCTGTTCCTGATCTTAGACAGCCATCCTGTTCACTTGCTGATAAATACTGTGAGAAAGGATGAGCGTGCAGTGACAGCTTTAACAACAATGCACATTTATCCATAAGCAAATATGGAAGAATGAAATCTGACACAGGCAAAATGAATCATGCATAGGAATGTTTTCTAAAACTGGGATCTTCCCCAATGCTCAGTCCACAGGAGAAGCAGAAAAGGCCATTCACTTACCTATAGACACAGTGGGCATGGCCTGATGGCTGACCTGAAGGGCATAAATCACAGAAAAAGGCTGAGCTGCCAGGACAGTAACTGGGGTGGAAGGAGAGGATTGAGATTTCCCTTGCCCAGAGCACGTAAGAGCAGTTCCCAGGCAGCAGTTGGAGTGAAAAGCTGGCTGAGGCGCAGGAAAGGAAGCAAAAGAGTGGAAGATGTTCCCAGCCCCAAGAAGGATTTATTGCATGTTCCTATGGAGGCACTTGGCATCAAAAGCAACAGATGCAGAAGGAATAAAAGACAATTTTATGACTCAGTGCAAAGGCAGTGAGCAACTTGATCAGGCGCTCATGCACCACAGCAAGCTGTGAGGACAGCAGAGATCATTACAATCTGGTGTGGGAACCCTGGGAGAAGCAAATGGATGGGAAAGGCCTTCATTTTGTCATGTCTTCTGCAGGGAGCAAATAGTCTCACAAGCCTTGGCAAAGCCAGTCGCTTTGCTGTCTCTGATAGAGTGAATATGAAGAGATGACCAAGAGTCATAGAGACTTGCACAGTTGGCGCATGCAGATGGGATGCGCTGGTTTAACCTGGGGAAGCTGCAAAGCTGGGGCTTCATGGTCAGTGTTTGCTTGTGCAATGCTGCCACCCTCCCTGCCAGACCCACCTTGGCCTTCTGGCATCATTTCTTACACTGGCCTTGATTCTTGCTGCCCTGTGGCTGCTCCCATCAGCATTTGCCATGACAGAGCATGCTTGGAGACAGGTTTGAACTAGACATGCAGCACTTAGGTATGGGCTGGGGTCTGCTGCCCTGATGGTCAGAGGCTGTTGGTTGCTGGGGAGGAAAGGAAGTTTCCAAAGAGAAATAGCGCCTTTTGACTGAGCAATACAGGCTCCAGTAACAAATACAAAGTTACTGATAGTGGAGCAAGGAACCAAGCCACCAGCCAGGCAGACTTAGACGCTTTCTTTTCAGAAAACTTTCAGGTAGATGTTTTTAAGGCCAGGCATGCATGCTTAGTCCTTGTGTATGATGGGGAGCTGCCAATAAAAGCTAGTTCTCGAGATGAATAGCCCGTTTGCAACATCAAAGGCTATTTGTAGCATAAAGTGACAAAGTCTGCAGGACAGGCTTCTAGGTTATTATTTGCCTTGAGGCTTTGAATTGCGAACTGGGGATTTATAGTTCTGTATCTTCAATCAGCACTTCTCAATGCACCTGGAGGCAGCTATTGGTAAGCCAGATGGATGGATAGATTGCTTACATAGTCATTAAACACACTGTCACTCTCCTCGTGTTCTGATACATCTTCCCCACACCAGGATGCGCCTGTGCCAGAGCAGCACTAGTGGTTCAGGGGAACACAGTACTGCATCCGGAAGGTGGGATGCACAGGGTTTCTGTGACACGAGCAAACGCCAGCATTGCACACTTGATTTCTAGGTATCTCAATCCCTATCCTAGCAGCCTGCCCCATCCCACTCTGCCTCTGCCTGAAAGCAGCCTAGTTACAGGATCAGTCAAACTTATTCAAACTGAAAGCAAGCAGCGGGGGTGGGCGGAAATTCGGCAAATGCCGTGTACCCACCGCACCGAGGCAGTGTGGTGCATGGTCCCTTGTGGCAGGAAATCTGGAAGCTTTCCATGGATGTACCAGTTCACTCAGTGCATGAGGTACACTCCTAGCAAAGAAATGACCCTTTATAGATTGTCTCTGGATATTGATTTTAAGGAAAAGTTGGCTGGTATGGAAGATCATGTTTCTTGGGTGCACACCTTCATCTTTGGAGGCCTGGCAGAGGACTGGGGCAGCAGTATCCTGGGGACTGGAAGAACGAGTCAAGTTGTTAGTGACAAGCAACAGCCCCATGTACTCAAAACCTAAGTCAGCCTCCAGCAAATCAATACACTTGATTGAAAATAACAAGAATTCCAAAGTAATTCCTTCTGGGCTACTTTTATTTTCTACCTTTATACTCACACTCTTTTCCCTCCTTCCAGTTTTGCTCCAATTGCAATTGTAAGGGCTTTCAAATAAAAGTAGGCGACAATCTCAGGTAATAACTTCATTCTAGGCACTGGGGCTTTAAGAAAACAAATCAAATAAGCTTAGGCCCAGCCATTAAACCACAAACACTGGCAGTGCTACAAGAATCATTTCGGTTGTTTTTTAGTTACTTCCAAGCTGTCATGGAGTAATGTCAGAGACCTCTGTGCCAGATGCTCAGCAGGTCACTCTCTTCAGGTTCTGACACTGTCAGTAATTTAAGTCTGTGTTTGGATGCAATATGGGTTGCATTTTGGTTTGACTAATTTAATTTTTGAGCACTGTCTCTCTGTCTCTCTTTAATGCAGAGTACACGTGTGGACCCAGCTTTGAAGCTTCTACTAGATAAATGTAAGGGAATTGCTAAGCTCACTCTGCCTCAGTTTTCGCATGAGTAAATGGGAACTGCCTGCTGTGTGTGCTTTAAGAAGTCAGTAGCCATATAATTACTTATTATTCAGCTATACCGCAATCAGAAGACCTTTGATCAAATCAATACGTGACCTTGAGGAACATCACTAATCATTCCAGTGGCATCCTACCCCATCCAACTTGGCTTTGAGCACTGCTAGGAATGGGGCAGCCGCAGCTTCTTTGGGCAACCTGTGCCAGTGCCTCACCACCCTCACAGAAAAAAAGTTCTTCCTAATGTCTAATTTAAAATCCACCCTCTTTCAGTTTAAAAACCATTCTTGCTTGTCCTGTTGCTACATGCCCTTGTAAAAAAGCCATCTGTCATCCAGGTAGAGTGGCCACCCACTGAGGAAAGACAGAGTGAGAAGTGGGAAAAAATAAGGAACTCAAGTTACGGCTTCTTCATGGGACTACAACAATTCAGGCAGGTGCAGATTTATACTGAGCTGCCACTAATATAGCCCAGGTTGGACAGAGCCTTGGGTGATATGGTTTACTGTGAGGTGTCCCTGCCCATGGACCTTAAGGTCCTCTCCAACCCTAACTATTCTATGATTCCATGATTCTATTCTATTATTCTATGATTTGTGACCACCTAGCTCACATGAAAAAAATACCTAAACTACCTGGTCTCATGTGCCTTGCATACATTGACTTGGGCTATTTATTTGTTCAGGCAAAAGCCACCATTTCTAAGCTTGATACATCTCAGTGCCTGAAGAAAGCCTGGCCTTCTCAACCTCCAGAGGAAGAGGCAGTCAAACAGCACCTGTGGGATGTGGACAAACACACTGAAAGGAAATGTTCATAATCAGTGCTGAGTGTAATGGCAAGCCCTGTCATTCTGCAAATAACTCGGATCAACATGACCCCCAAGGCTCCGGTATATTCTCAGTGAAAACACTGGGAAATAGTCCTTCTGGCTTGTTCTTGAGAAATGATTCAATGGGGTTAAACTCAAATGGCTCTGATACAAACCCACTCAGGCCAGACACACTGGCTGAGAGGGAGCAAACTCAGTGGTGGCAAACCTTGCTGGTAGATGGGAAGCATACTGGTGAAGGGTGAAGAGAGTTGCTAAACTTTTGATACCTGACAGAGATGGAAAAAAAGCCAGGGCAGTGCAATGCTGCTACTTGGGAGAAGGCAGAGAAAACACAGGGGGGATGTTTCCTCTCCATTTCAGTCTTCCAGACCAAAACTTGAGGAGTGACACCGAGAGAGGGCATGTTTTAAAGAATGACATCCATCTCTCGACTGTCAAAGCCATGCAGAAAAAATACCTTCTTGTCGGTTAGGCCATCCCATCTCCCTGGGCAAATGTCCAAGCCTCTTATTGGTAACCAGTCAGCCAGAACAAGTGTGTGGAAAAGTACTGCAGAAGGAACAGAAAAGTGTGCTTAAACCCAACCTACCTCTGTTGTGGAATAACGAGGAAGGAACTGGATGGTCTTTAAGGTCCCTTCAAACCAAACCGGATTCTATGACATGAAGTGGAGATTGCATCTCTAAGAGGGTCACTGAGGTTTGCTACGGAGTGCTCTGCTGGAAGTGTAGCTGCCCAGGGACTGCTACTTATAGAAAGGGAAGAGCGCAAGCTTGAACCTTGCCTCCCATGGGCTTATTTGGAGTACACTGGTATTTATCTCCAAAATCTTAAGCCATTGAAAATTTTCTACCTTGACATTTCCTCTCTCCCTGGTCATGCAAACAAATGTAATTATCCACATTTTCCCTGAGATAGTCTTTAAAACTACCTTCATTCATAAACAGTCATGAAGACTGCACATGAAATCTCAGTTTGATATTGTTTCCTTTTTCTTGTTTGCAGCATGTTCTTGTAGTTGGATTTTTCTCAGTAGAGATTTTTAAAGCAAGGCTTAAAAAATTACAAGTTACAACAAAAAAGCCTTCTAATTACATAAAATCACATTTATCGGGAAAAAGAGTGGCTATCTGGTAAAAAGCACTGAAAGGCTGCCAAGGGCTTAATGAATTTGCACTTGCTGTTCTAACCTGGTGGACTTCTTTCACCCCAACTGCAGCATACTCCTGCCTGTTCATTTCTATTCCTGATTTCCCTGTACTATTGTATGTACAGTGCTGTGTCCTCTGATGTGTGATATGATCCTGTCCTGGTCATGTAAGTATGTATTTATGAAAGGAATCAAGATGTGATCACTTTATTTAGGACCACATGTCCCAGTGACTCCTCAGAAGCTGCTGTTAAAAGCCATTGGGAAAGTCAAGGAACTGGCAAATCTGAACTTTCTCTGGTTTTACCTTCCCCAGTTTAGGTCACCAAGAGCTGATGCCTTCAAACTTTTGAACAGTTGAGTCTTCATCTCTCTGCACAGATTTTGTTAGTAGATCTCAGTCATCTTCATCACCACTGATTCCTTTACGGACAGTGAAGAAGCAGTTCTATGAAGATACTAATCTCAGTGACACGTAAAGTAGGTCAAGTATAGGCTGGGTGGCTGTAGTAGGAGGCTAGTTCAAGTGCTGGCTACTACATGGAACTGTTCTAAAGTTAGGTGAGGTACAAGGCACATCAGTGTAGGTATTTCCATTTCCGAAAGCAACTGAGAAAGCAGAGGATACACTATGTGGTATTATAAACACTGACATGTTTCTTGGGTTTATCCCTCTTCTCAAGCAGACATGATGTGCTTACAAAATGCCATTTGCTTGTCAGCAGCAGAATCTGGTTGATAGCTGTTGACACCATTTGAGAGTCCTGTTTCAGTAGCCCTGCAGATGCTATCCATCCCTTGCAGATGTTTTCAATACAATCAGTTAGCTCTTCACCTGGCCATATGAAACACACTAAGTGCCCCAATATATTTAGCTGATGTTCTTTTAAATTTGATTTCTTGTTTCTTAGAATAGCTTTGCAAAGCCTCCTTTGGACTCTGTTATGGAAGTAAAACACTGCAAGTCAGTCAACATTGGCCTGGCTTTCATTAAAGTACCAACTGATTTCTTATATTTGGTGAGTATACCCCAGTTAAAACAAACTATACAGGACTGCATGAGAAACCCACAGTAGTGACCCAACCTGTTACAACATTACAACTTGTATTTTGCAATATATAGTACCGTGTCCGCTCTGACCCTGAAAAGACAAACCGTAAATAAGATAATGGATTTCCTCAGTTCAATACCATTACAGAGACAAAACCTCTGTTATTTTGAGGACCTTTTAGTTTCACTAAATTACCTCATAGGTACTTTGGTCTTTTGACTGTCATTTTCTGCTGAGAACTGGTGACAGAGGTGTGTGTCTTAACCACTAAAAACTCCCTGGCCTCTTTGTGGTACATCACATCCTCCTTACGTTTCCTCTCTGCAGGTTCTGCCTCATGGTGCACACACAGCTCGCCTTCCTGTGAACAGGCAGGAACAAGCATGACAAATTTAATTTTTGGCTTCTGCTTGACACATTTGGGAAACGAGCTACAAAATTGTACCTCATGGAGAAAGAAGACTTCATCCTTTCTTGTCTGTTTCACCAAGGGGGAAGCAGACATCACTACTTTAGATTCCTCCTGCTCCCCCACCACAACTCACCAGCAGAAACCTTTAAATTACCCTCATGTAGGGATTAAGTCTTTGGAAAAAGGAGATCTCACTAGAAAGACATTAACAGCAAGAGTGAAAAGTGGTGTAGACGCCTCTAAGCTTTTGGTTCTCAGAAATGAAGCCCAGATGCTGAGGCGGTCATCCTGTGTTATGGAGTCACAAGATCCCAGGAGGACTCCACCTGGGATCCAGGAGCAAACACACTGCTGGGGAGCCACTTCCACCTAGTTAGGAGGAAGGGCTGAGGATGCAGAGGTGTCTTAGGCTCCCTGGTCACAGTGATTTTATTTTAGTTTCTTCTGGTGAGGCACTGGAATGGGTTGCCCAGGGAAGTTGTGAATGCTCCATCCCTGGCAGTGTTCAAGGCTGGGTTGGAC
>JASSUY010028302.1:17791-48960 GCA_032466535.1 Forpus xanthops | reverse complement strand
CAAGTCCCAAACACGCCGTGCACACTCCCCCCCACCCTTCCGGGTCTCTGCTCTCTGTCTCTACATCCTGGGCATGACGTGCTGTGGTATGGAATACCTCTTTGGTCAGTTTGGGTCAGGTCCTCTGTCTCTGCTTCCCCCCGGCTTCCTCTCCTCCCTGGCAGAGCATGAAGCTCAGAAAGTCCTTGGCCAGCCTAAACATCCTAAGCCATAACTATAGACACTGGTGCTATCAGCACTGTTCCCAAGCTGAAAACCAAAACCACAGTGCTGCACCAGATACTGCTTAAAGGAGAAAGATGACTGCTGCTGCTGAACCCATGACAGGCATGTTCAAGGAGTCATGGGGCAGCCGCTGTCAGGGTGCCTGGTGTGGGTGCACAAGAGCAGGGCTCCTGACTGGCCGGGCACTGCGATGGAGCAGGGGCACACAAATGAAGGGTCTGCAGAGAGGACCAGACCCACAGCTGGGTTTTTAACTCCCAGCCTGACCTGTGCTGCATTCCCAGGCAGCTTCCTGGAAAACAAGGCCTGACATTGAGTATTATCCTGCAAGCAGACCTAGAAACTGAAGGGAGCTGTTGGTGAATCACAGCATCATTTCAGCAGCTCTGTTAGTCCCCGCAATTACATCCAGCCAGTTGGAAAGGAAACCAGTGTGACAGTTTTCATCTTGGTGTAACTTTGTGATAAAACACCTTCTTTTCACACAGATGGGTGCTGCTTTTGCAGCAGCTTATGTGGCTGCTCCTCAGCTCCTGGAGGGAAGGGAGGCAGTGCTACCTGCTGCGTTAGGCACTGTGCGCCTCGCGGGAGGAGAAAGTAAGTCAGTGATGGGCTTTTGTGAACAGGGGCAGCTTCTGTTGCTGACCTTGGCTGGTTGGCAGCAGGGGCAGCACGTGCAGTGCAGGCACAGCAGGGGTGCAGGGGCAGTGCCCACATCTGCGTGGTTGAGTCCACTGACTTGGTGGGACACCCGTGCCCCCAGATTGTCCCAAAGAGAGGCAAGGACACAGCAAGGCAATGCCTGGGAATGCCAGGCCAGGTGCATGCTCCTGACGCATGGGAAGTGCCCACTGCTTGGGATGGATTTCAGTGCCTGGCAAGCTGTCCTGGGCCACCCTTTGGAGTTCCAGCTCCCACCTGTGCCCTGAGCAGTGGCATCCAACACCAAATCCTGCCCTGGGCTCTGCTGGGCACAGGAGCTCCCCACTCCCTACGCAGATCTCAGGTTCTGGGCAATGCAAGGTCTGTCCTGGGGCTCTGGGGGCACACTTAGAGTAACATATGCATTTGCCCATCCTCTATCAGTCCCAACTTGTTGCTGAGCTCCACCCAGGTGCCTCTGCAGGGAGGAACAGGGCAGGTTTGGTTTATCCCCTCCCTGCCAGCTCTAGACCCACTGCTCCGCACTATCACTGTAGCTGCCCACAGTCCCAAAGGGCAACTCCCCACTTTCATTCCCATTTCCTCCCCAGCTTTCAGCTCCTGCCTCCTGCTTGCTGTGTGCCTTTAAATACCGACAGAGCACTTTCCCCAGGGGCTGTTGGTTGAGGGACACGTACTTTGCTCCCTCTTTCTCTCTTCCTCAGCCCTTGCCTGAGTGCTGTTTAATCTTTCCTACGCTATCTCTGCCGCCAAGTACCTTTGCAAACTCAGACGTGGATCTCTTGTGTTTCTCAGCAGCTTCCTGCAGGTAAGAAAGCACCATCCTTTCCATACCAGCTTTTCTAGCACTAACCCTGCTCCTCCAAAACCCCATCACCCTGCTCTTGGGTTCATCCTGCGTGGCCATGGCTTCTCCAACATGGCAAAGAGGATGCAGGCAGCGGGGTGGAGGAGAGGGAGGACTTTCCTTTGTGAAGTGGAGGAGGCAGCAACTCCCTGCCTGCAGCCACAGCTGCTTCCACTACTGGTTTCTGTTCCACTTCCCATCAGTGACTGCTGGTGCTCCACCACAGCTCGGGCTGTATGGTGATGCTGTGACCAGTCTGGAGATGGAGCCCATCTGTGCCATCTGCCTGGACACTTACCTTGAGCTGGTGATGCTGAGCTTCTGCAAGGATTGCATCCAGGAGGAGTGCCCGCAGGACCCCTACTGCTGCCCGCTGTGCCATACCCAGGCAGACCCAGAGGAGGAAAGGCCTGAAGTGCAATGTGAAGAGAAAAGCTTGGGAGAGCAAGATGGGGTGATCCTGTGTGACTTTTGCCTTCAGGAGCCCCAGCCAGCCGTGAAGACCTGCATGAACCGCGAGGCCTCCCTGTGCCAAGCCAACCTGAGCAAGCACAGCACAGAGCCCTCTGAAAGAGCGTGTCCTGACAGAGCCCTGTGAAGCTCATGTTTTGGCTGAGAGCACGGCAGGCTGCTGGAGTGCTACTGCGTGACGGACTCTGCATCTGCATGCTGTGCTGCATCGTCAGCTCCCACAAGGACCACGAGATCACCACTCTGGAGGAGGCTTTTGGCAAAGCACAGGTAAGAAGCTGCCAGGACAGTGCTGGGGCACAGATTGCACCAGGAAAGCCACAGGGACGTGGGGCACAGGGAGCTGCCCGCTGCACAGAGATGAAACGTTTCTTGAGGTTCAGATCTGCAGACTTGGGCTGGGGCTAAATCTCCAGCTTGGGGTATTGCACTTTTATTCCCAGTTTTGCCCTAGGTTCCCTCTGAGGATTCAGGGATATAAACAAGACATTATGAAAACTTTCTTCCCACCCTGAGAAGCCAAACCAGCGGGACTGGGTGTGCGGGAGTGCGCTCCAGCCCTGGCTGCCGTCCCAAGCCGAAGGTATTTTCAGTTTCAAGACGTCTTTCCTGTGCTTGTGACTGCAGTATTTGTCAGGGACACAATCTTCCAGTGAACCTTTATCATTCGTTTGTCCTGAGAGCAGGCAGTGAGCCAACGTCTCGTGGCTCTAGCTTAACCCATGCCCATAAAGCTGCTGAACTCATGCACTTGTGTCCGTCCTATCCTGATACCTTGTCGTGTTTACAGGGCTTTTTCCTGGAAACTCTGGAAGCAGTGGAAACACAGGAAGCTGCGCTGAGTCAAAGCATAGAAAACCTGCTGAAACAAGAGGAGAAAGTAAAGGTTTGTTCTAAGGTCCAACCATCACTTTGGGGCTGGTTGCGTGCTGGTAGCTGATAAGGGTTTCTTTTGCCCTTCCCCAGATCGTGCATTCCAAAGTAGCTTTAGTACCTGGCGGTTTCTCAGTTGTTTTCTAGATTTCATTTTTTAGGGAGGATGATGAACAATCTTCTTGCTTCCCTTTACTGAAAATTGCTGTTAAGTCCATGCTTCCTGATGGGTAGGTGGTGGTATCACACACCAGGCTATTGTGGTTTTATTCCTCTTTACAAGAAATCCCTTTAGGTTAGCCTGTGGTTCTAAGATGTTGGTGGGAATGAAGTTAAAAGATTGCCCCAAAATGTCTGGATTTTGCTCCCAGCATGCCAGTACCTATTTAAAGCTCAGAATGAGCAGTGAATTTAACACAGATCTCCAAATGCTAGTTCATTCTGCTGAGGCAGAAATGGCACTTGTCTTCCTCCACCAGTAAAAATGATAGGACTCAAAGTCCTGGCACTGGGCAAAGGTCTGAAGACAGAACTGTACTTGGCACTTGGCACCTGTCCTTCCTCACCCATCCTTTGAAAGGACCAAAGACAACTAGTGCAGAATATGGTGATACAGTGGAAAGTCTTCAGCAAGCATCATGCAAGCAGCGCTACTTTCTCACCTTTTTCTGGTTAGGTGCCAGATGCTGGGGCCCTCCTGCTGTCAATGGGACATCTTAGTTTGTTGTCATGTGGAGAGGCCCTAAGTTAGTATTAACTTCCCTGAGCACAGAAAAGACCAGGCTCTTTTCTGAGTGAGTGCGATTGGGTTAAATGTAAGATTTGGTCCCTAACAGCTTTGGAAGTGTTTTCTTAACAGGATGAAGAGAGCCCGTGGAGGGATCTGCTGGAGAGCCTCTTCAAAGAGATGTGTCTGCAGCTAAGTAACACAAAAGAAGAGGTCCTGAAAGCTCTCAGTCACAACAAGGAGCAACAGCTTTCTTGGATTCAGACAGAGATACAAAAACGCAAAGAGAGGAAGGATGCAGGCAGACGTGATGCACAGAAGCTGGAGGCTCTGAGAGATCAGAAAGACCTACTTCTTTTCATCAAGGTACCTAACAGCATCTCCCTTGCCAGAGACACTCGGCTCTTGGGCTACCCTTTGCCTGTGCTATGCTAATTCTACTTTCAAACCATCTTTTACAGGCTTTTTCAGCAATTCAAGCCAGATAAGCTCTTCCCAAGGTGGTCCACTACTGCATTACACATTGCTTCAGGTGACCGACAGCCTAGCCTGCATGCACGGGGCTCCTTGGGCTCACCCTTTGGCATGCTGATGGCACACTGAGCCTGAAGAAGCCCCAGAGGCTACGTGTGACTTTTCATATACAGCACTGCTTATTTTTCTGTGCCCTCTGCACCTATTCTCAAGTCCCATTCTGAGGGCAATTCCTGAATGTTTAAGTCCCTGTATGGGCATGCACAGGACAGGTGAGCTTTAGTTATCCCGACTCATCCTGCAGTTAGCATTGCCTTCTGCTTGTAAGAGGGAAATGTGGCAGGAGCCAAGCATGCAGTGTAGTCAGGAGTCTACAGAGTTCATGGCTTTTCTTCTGAGCTGTTCTCCCAGTGTCTGAGATGACTGAGACAAGGTCCTCTATGGACAGACACTGTTCATCCTTCAACCTGATGATGCTGAAGAGATTTGGAGTTCTGGGAGAAGACCCAGACATGGAGGGAGTCCCTGGTAAAGCTGCAGAGGGAGAGGGTGGAAGCTGCTTTCTGCATGCCCCATCAAGCCTTGGTGTGGAGCAGGGGATGCAGCTGTTGACTCAGGGATGGGCTTAGTGATGATTTTCTGGTGCCTTGCTGCTTTTCTCACGTCATTCTTCATGTTTTAGGGAACACACGCCAGTTTCTAAGGATGCTGATTGAAAACCGAAGCCACCCGTTATTTTGGATAAATTAACAACAGATGGTGCTCTAAGGCTTTTCCAGCAATTCCTCTCAGACATGTGGTCCTTATTTAAATCACCACCTGGTAAGTGGTCATTTCACTCTGTAACAAGCAACATGGAGAAGCTAACAAAGTATGTCCAAGAAACAACTGTAGTAAAACACCAAGTACTCAAAAATACCTCTAGAAGAACTGATTGCTAACACTAGATTATCTTTAAGGTCCCTTCCAACCCAAACTATTCTATAGTATTCTACGATATGACTGTATGATTATTTTCACATATGTGTACATAAAAGGATGTTTGTCCCAGGCTTCAGTGCTTTGGACATGCCTTGAACATACCCTGCTAAAATGGGCTCTAGGTAAAGAGGTGTGGATGTCCTAGGATGGTTATGTGAGGATTTAGAAAAGAGAATAGCAATAGCTTTTCTGTCTATAGCACCACTTCGATTCAAAGCATGGGGAAAGTTGAGAACTCCTCACAGCAGTGGCAGGTGGAATTTGTCTTATGAGAAAATAATCCACTCTTTGTATATAAATCTACTCTTTGTGATCTCTTATAAGATGAACCTACAGTGACGGTGCTGTGCACAGTGATGCAAGTCCATTTTGATTAGAAAAAAATAGGGTTCCCTAGGTACTGTTGTATTTGAGGGTGCTTGAGCCCTGCCTGACAGTGAGCTAGGGTGAAGATCAACAGATAGCTGGGGTGGGAAGGCTCTGCCCAGAGCATGCGTGATGTGCACACCTAACTAGCTGCCATCCGTACAGCCTTGGGTACACTAAACAGCTGACCATGCTCATGGCCACTCCCAGGCTTGGTCTTTACCATCTCTGTAAGCACAGCCCAGACCTATTCCTGCTAGAAAGCCTCAGAGCCAGGTTTTCCTCATTGCCCGTGCAGTTCGGGGTAGTTGTCCAAGTCACCACTGCTGTTTCCTGGAGGAGTAACTTCCACAGCAGAAAACATCACAGAATTTAAATGCATTGTGTGCAAGAGAAGGTCTGAGTAAACATGTTCTGCAAATTCCTGACCGCAGAATTGACTCCTTGTGCCTGGCCACGCTAGGAAGTTTAGGAGTTCTACAAAACGCCTTCAGGTGATCCTAAGCAAATAAGGTGTACAAAGTGGCTGTGCACTGCTCACAGGTTTCTGACCGTGGAGGTTGATCTGGGAAGTTTTTAGAAATGCCTAACGAAGCTCTGCAGGGCACTGATGAGAATCCCAGAGCTGCTGTTGTTGGCAACAGAAAGCAAATGGCGCTTTAAAACTGTGGAAGAGCAGCATTCGTTGAAATGTGGGATCAGCCCTTTTATAGTTATGTAGGAACAGCTAAGGGAGCGCTTTCAGTTAACATGGTTTTGGTGACTTGGGTGGGTTGGATTTGAATGACTTGGATAGGATGACTTGCGTTGACTTGGATTGGGAAATCCAGCCTTCAGCAACTGAGATGTTTTGTATCTGTGTGTTAGTTTTCTTTCTTTCTATAGTTCATGAACATCTGATGATTTCAGTGCGTCAAGGAGACATACCTGCTATATTCTGTATGTCCCCACTACACAAATCCAGAGCTCACGATCTGGATGTATTACAAGCCCCTATCCAACAAGTCGAGAGAAATGAGAGCTTCTCACTTCTGGGAGGCGGACATCAGCAACATGGCAAAATGGATGCTTGGAATTGCTTGTCCCACGTTTCAACGCTATCTGGAAGCATTTTGTTATCACCTCTCTCTGTTCCTAGATAAAACACTGATTAAGGGAGAGCACTTTCCTACAGCCCTTGAAGTGATCAGGGTAGAGGTAGACTGTGAAAGAAATTGTCATTTTATAACATGTCTGTCAAGGATGGGGATCCTACTGACAGCCTCCATCTTACAGAGGCAGTAAGCATCCCTTTCGATACCCTGTCCATGCTATCTTCAAAGTATATGAAGGCTCTCTGAAGCTCCTGCAGTGATGTGGGGACAAGGTGCTCCTTTTGTATTACCAGGCTATCTATCCGGACTGCTGCTGCTTGGAGGCTATGCTAAGCTGGCATATTAGAAACTGGAATTGGGGCTACTGTGATGGCTTTGTCCCTGTGAGGGCAAGGCCTCTGTGGGGTGTATCACAGCACACAGCCGCTCACTTGCAAGAGCTCCTATCCTCTGTTAGTCCTGATGGAAATGCTGTTGTGCTTTTTTGCTGAGCTGTACCAAATTCTGTGTTGGCTGCATGCTATGACATTTAGTTTGCAAAACTGAATAGCAGTTCAGCTCATAAAGAAGTTGAACTGCTACAGAGCTAAGCAGCAGCAATGCTATCTTTAATGCACAACCAAAGCCACTCACTGCAGAAGCGAAGCTGGGCTGGGAGGCAAGTCGAGGCTAGGTGATACCTGGTTTCCCTTCTCTCTGCTGCTGACATCCCCTGTGAGGTCTCTGATAGATCATTTACCAACGATCATTTTTTTTTTTTGCATGAATTTTGGGGTTTCTTTTCACCTTTGTAAAAATCTCACAGCAAAGGGAACAATAAAGAAGAAAACTCCTGTGCTTTTATTCTGGACCACACGGGGCCTGGATTAGTTTGTTCTTATGATTGTCTGAACAGCTTGGGGAGGAAGAGATGCTCTTCCTGCTTGCTCCCTGCGGTTCTCCTGCCTTCAGAACAAGCCAGGGTATTTGTATTGAGAAGTCCAGGCAGGAGCTCTTCATCCTAGCGGAGACAGAGAGTGACCTCAAGGGACACTACAGTTTTGGACATGACAAAAGAAACGCTTGTTCAGTCTCAGAAGAAAGTGGCTGTGCCTTGTCTTTTGCATTTTATACACCAAAATGATACGGAATACCATGCAGGTGGAGTCGGGTCTCTCATGCACCTGCAGTGGCTGCTGCTCTGCCTGGTCTCGATGGCATGCGCACAGAGTAAGGAAAGCAAGGCTTGTTACACGGGGCAGGGTCATTCCTATCCTACAGCTCCTTCTGAGAGCCTTTAGGAGCGCTCATCCCTGTCAGCTGGCTGCAGGTACGAGACCGGCACCAACAACTGTCCCCCGCGTTCTCCCTGCTTTACCTCTAACTGCTGTGGAGCCAACCCGACAGAGCAGAGGAACCCCTGCCCTTCCACCCTCCTCTGCCCCAGGGAGCAGCCGAAACCCCCCGGCAGGACCGACGGGTACAGCACAGCCCCATCCCGCGCCTCCCCCGGCTCCGGACACGCTGCGAGCGGCGCACATCCGGAGCAGGGCCCGAGGGTGATGGACGGCGGCTGCCGCCACTTAGGGGAGCGGTCTGGGGTGGAGCCTGGGATGGGGGAGTAGATCAGGGCCGAGGGGAAGGCCTCGGAGCCTTCGGCCTGGGCTCTGCTTGGGGACGCGGCGGAGCACCTCTGAGGGGTTTTGGTTCTGGCAGACGGGATAAGGCGTCATGTATGCCGCCATGGCGGAAGCTGAGGGGGGATCCGGGCAGTGGGGCTGCATGGAGGCCGAGCTCAGCTGCCCCATCTGCCTGTCTCTGTACAGGAGCCCAGTGCTGCTGGACTGCGGCCACAGCTTTTGCAAGCACTGCATCAAGAAGGTGCTTGATGCCCAGCATCAATCCAATGCCCCTTACTCCTGCCCCATATGCAAGCACCAGCTGGGGCCTATCCTGGAGCTGCAGAAGAATTTCCAGCTGCGCAGCATCGTGAAGGTGTTTATGGCTACTTCCAAAGGGCAGCAGGACTCGAGCTCTGCAGAGGAGAAGAAGGAAGCGGTTCCCTGTGACTTCTGCCTGGGCCCGCCAGAGCCAGCAGTGCAGACCTGCCTGTCCTGCGATGTGTCTTTGTGCCAGGCCCATCTGAACAAACACAACACCAAGGCTTCCTACAAGGACCACATCCTGGTGGAGGTGGGCGCAGGTGCTGTCAAGGAGAGGAGGTGCCTGGAGCACGGCAGGCTGCTGGAGTTGTACTGCCAGTACGAGAGGCAGTACATCTGCATGCTGTGCTCCATCGCTGCGTGCCACAAAGGCCACAGCATCATCACCCTGAAGGAGGCCTACAACCAGAGGCTGGTAAGGGGCTCTCCTCTCCCCATGGTCCCTGCGGGGTTTGCTCCAAACTCCTGACCTGGAGGAGGAAGGGGGGAAGCCACAGGAAGGGTAACAAAGGCTTCCTTGCTGTGGAAGAGGGAAGGGGAGCGAGGCCAGGAATTTGCTTTTCATTTCCTCCCTTGTGTTGCCAAAACAGCCCGGCAAGCTCAGCTGAGGCAGTGGGTGGAGCAGAGAAGGGTATTTGGGGCTGACCAAATCCTGCAATGTGTGGTGACATGGAACAGCAAGCAACAGGCAGGGCTTTGCTGTCCTGCACTGCCCCGTGAGTGCCTGTGCTGTGGCTGCAGGCTGCCACTCACACGGCATTCCTGGCTGGGGTTAAAATGTATTCTTGTAGGGATTAAGAAGTCTCTTCTTCCACAGAGCCCGCTTCCCAGCTTTGGGATGGGAAATAGGTCTTCCCACTCAGGGTGCTTCCCTCCATCTCCCTCCTCCCTCTGCCCTAATTTTGCAGAGCCAGTGTCCCAGTGGAGACGTGGGGACTCTGTCTTTACCTTTGAGTCTAGATGCTTCAATGAAGTCCTCTGGAATCAGCTGAGACTGAGGGGCTGAAATGCATTAGCTACATTTGCTCACTGCCTTGTGTTTGAAATGCCAGGGCTCAATATAGAGCCCAAGCAAACCATCCTGCAGGAGCCCAGCATGTGGCCAGGAAACATCTGGCTCGCTCTGGACCTCAGGATAGGTCCCTGCGTCTGCAAGGATTAGCAGGAAGTTTCCTTTGCACTTGTATGTATTGTAAGCTAACTTTCTCCTCCAAGTTACGTACAACAGGTTGAGGGCTGCAAAACAGAAGTGGGCTGTGTGTGATAGTAGCTATTTCCTTCATCCCTGGAGCAGGTAAAGGAGCAAAACTGCCCTATCTATGGGGGAGTCATCTGCAGGGTAAGCTGAGATCACAGCTGCATGTTCCTGTTGGGTTTGTGTTTGGTTTTGTTAACAAATGAACTCCCAGAAAAAAATCAGGCAAATGGGGAACGCGGCTCTTCGGAAGGTATTATAAAAGGGTTTTGGTGCAATAAGCATCAGTCAAATTTCAACAAGAAATGATGTCTTTCATTCTGTTAGGGTGAACTCTCAGACCTCATGACAAGGCTGCAGGAACGTAAAACAGCTTTATCTACTGCCCTAGAAGAGATTCAGAAAGGCAAGAATCAGCTCAAGGTCAGTACCCAGCTCATCACTAATTCAGAGCATTTTTCCTCCACAATTCCCCAGCAGTAAGCGATGGCAGCTCTACTGCTAGAAGCAGATTCATAGAAATAGTCCAAAATAGGGAAAACAGTGGTATAAGAAAGTGCCAGAAGCCAGTCTTTCTCACAGCTTCTCAGCATCGCTCTAGAGGAGGAACCAGCTGGGAGACTCCACTGTTTATTGTGGGTGCACAGGCCAGGTTGCAGGACTGGCAGACCACAAACTGCATATCACTATGGGGCTTCTTTAACATTTTCTATCTGCTGAATGAAAGAAAACCAGTTTAAGTTTACAAGTGGAATTTTTGGTGCGTGCTGATACAGTTCTCACATTATAACTGAATTTGATCTGATTTTGTTACTGTATCAGGATTAATATTCATAACCTCCTGTTTAGTCAGATAGCCCAAGCAAATACTTACTGTCCACTTCCTCCTAAAGCTATGAAAAGGACAGATAAAATCCTAATTAGTTAACAGAGACACTAAGCTGAAATAAGCCAGTGCACCATTTTCTCATCTGTTCATTTAGACCAATACAAAAACAGTGACTTCTCAACTGCAAAAGCTGTTTGAAGAGGTAAAGACAGCAATAACTGAGAAAGAGAAAACAATTCTGAATGACATTCAATCCAATGAGGAAAAACAACTGGCAGATATTACCAGAGTGAAGCAGAAGATGGAAAAGAAGAGAGATGAGGCTGAGCAGCTTCTTCAGTCTTTGCAGAAGATGACAGAGCAACCAGATATGTTCCTCTTTGTCAAAGTAAGTAGTGGTATTCTGCTTTTCTTCATGAATATGCCCGTTTCTCAGCCGGGTGCCTTGGAAAACACACTAATGGTTTTCTTTTGGCACTCCTATTTGCAGGAATTCAAACAGGCCAAGGACAGGTACGTTCCACTGAAAACACTTGCTTTCTTCTTTGCAAAAATCTAGTGTCCGTAACTGGATCAAACCCCACTGCCTGTGCCCCTCTCTTCTGGCACCCCGTGTTGCAAAGCTGCTCCCTGCTCCAGCTGAGCCACAGGGCACCATGTCCAGACAGTTAAAGCAAATGGAGAGGTATCTGCCTGCTGTTCCAGTGGTCCATTTCAGTTTCCTTGGCAGCTACATGGCTGCTGGGTTCTGATGAAAGCCACTGGCTTGTATTACCAGAATAACATTTTTATCACAGATGAAGCCCATAGGTTTCAGTTCTCAGCAACACTCCTGGGTGTGTAATAGTGACACTCCTGCACCTAAGTCCCAGTAAGCAGCCCTCATTGCAAAGGTAACTGGCTCATTTCCCACTGAGTTTTGCTTCTGCTCATGGGCAAGCTTAATAGCAAGACATATTTATTATCCTTTCCCTTGAAAGTGATACATTTAATTTCTAACTTACCACTTCTTAATTGATGCCTGGGTGTCAGGCTGTAATTCAATGGTACAAAACCACATCAACAGTAAGTTACAGATCCACAAGAGATTTTGCTTCAGCACTGAAGTGCCCAGATGCATGAAGAGCTAGCTCAAACATCTAGCTGGATTTGAAGATGTCATCTTTATAACTTATACAAATTAAAGCTGAGTTTGAACTTGGATTGTAAGGATAACTTTGAATCACTGTGTACCTAGGGGCTGTGCTGGCAGCAGCACAATCCATTACTCACAGCTTTGCCACAAGTCAAAATCTAGCCTGTGAGATCAAAGTAATTTTCTGGAAGCCTGGACACCGTTTAATATGTCTGGCATTTTCCTTCTATCATGACGGCTGTTGTGTTAGAACAGTAAGAGCCTGTCTGCAGCAGGTCAGAGCACTGTTGGCACAAGGGTATTAGCAAAATACCTCCCCCTTTCTCATTTCCAGCATTTGGGAATTCCCATTCAGGTTTGGAAAACAGAAGTCCTTGCCAAATATACAAATATAGCAATGGCAACTCATTTAACCTATGAGAGAGCTGCTTACTTCATACTTCATGTTGCCAAAGCACCCTTCTTTTTGTAGAGTCCTGTCTTAATGGGGTTTGTTAACTTCTAATGCTAAATGGTTTTCCTTGGTGAAATGACTGTGCTCTAGAATTGTAAATAAGAATTTCAGCATCAGCAAGATGATGATGGTGCAGCTGGAGCAGGCCACGATTAACAACTGTCGGCACTTACTTCAGGACTTCACCTCACGCCTGAGCTATGCGCTGCAAACCCTGCAGGGTGAGTGATCTGACCCCAAGCGGAAAGCAACAAGCGATGGGTGGCTGATGGGCACTGAATGGTGGCATGTGTGTGATCTTGAGGGGGCTGACAAGGATTCCAATGGGATCTTGGGACTGTTGAAGAGGGGAGGGCAAAGAGGACAGAACACTTGTTTCTGGGGATAACAAGGAAGAGGTCGACTCCTAACAAGCATAAGGCCAGCTCCTTTTCATTTATCTACTCCTATCCCCACCTAGTGTCTCACAGTCTGTCCCCAGCCATGAGATCTGAATGCATTGCTTTCTTTGTAAAACACTCTTCTTGATCTTTCTTAGGTGAACTCACCAAACAGTTTTGGTGGAACAGGTAAATCCTTTTCTTTATTTACAAAAGTATTCCCTGCAAATTTTTCCAGCAGTTACTCATTTAAGGACTGTGTGGCCTGTGCTCCTCTGCATCAGTCTCAAGGAGAGCAGAGTCTAGAAGGCTGTCCCTCATCTCAAAAGAGGAGGGGGTCTCTTACTTCATCATTAGCAAGATGTGATTTGTGTTTTACAAGGCACTAACAGTCAACCCTGTTTCTTTACAGTGAAGCTTCAGACACTGATACCTCTGCAAACTGTAAGTGTTCAGACAATACTGATTATTCCTCAGGACTCTGGCCTGGGGCTGAGTCTTGCAGAGAAAATTTCTCCCCTAAAAATGTGAATGGCATTTTGTTGCACGCCTCTCCTCTCCTTGCCGGGTGAGGCCAGCAGGCGAGCAGCCTCAGAAACACCTCCCAGAATCTGCAATGGGCAGAAATCTCTGGGAACTTACCAGAGAAATCATTTCTCTTGAGCCTGAGGGAGAGACTGGGTTTGCTGTAGTGTTCAGTAAAAGCCTGAGCCTGCCCCGGGGAAGGACTGTGGAAGGGTTCCCACCACCTGAGCAGGAGCTGGGGCAAACCCAGTGCCTGAAAGGATCCCCAGACAATTCCAAACACTGCAGGAGACACTAAGTCTGTAAACAGCCGTTCTCCTCAGGCAGCGCTATCTCAGTGCTCAAACAGATTTCTGCTGCACACAGTGGTGCATCTTTTCTACGAGCTTGCTTGAAGAAATGTTATTTAGAAGTTCTTTGAAAGATTTTTTTAAATATATATTTTTATTTGCTGCAACTAACCCGGACTTGTTTATTTTTTTCCCCAGTAACTGAATTAGCTTAGAAAATACAGAGCGCACAAGCAGCATACGATGCAGATAAGCGATTAAATGGAGTTTTAGTTATACAGCACAGCTTAACAATACAATTGCTTTCATTTAGAATTACGGAATTGATCAGATTGGAAAAAAATCCCTTTAAGGTCAAATCTGACTGCTAACCCAGCACTGCCAAGCCCACCACTAAACCATGTGCCGAAGTGTCACATCTAGACATCTGTTGATACCTCCAGGGATGGTGACTGCACCACTTCTCTGGGCAGCCTGATCCAGTGCCTGATAACCCTTTTGCTGAAGAAATATTTCTGAATATCCAGTCTAAACCTCTCCTGGCACAACTTGAGGTCATTTCCTCTTTTCCTATCTCTTGGTAACTGGGAGAAGAGATGGACCTTGCTACATCCTCCTTTCAAGTAGTTGTAGAGAGGGGTAAGGTTTCACCTGAGCCTCCTTTTCTCCAGACTAAACACCCCCACTTCCCTCAGCTGCTCCTCATAAGACTTGTGCTTTACACCCTTCACCACTAAACGTAATGCCAGCCTCAAATCTAGAGGTATAGTTTTAAATCAGTGTACATGGCCATCTATTTGTCTTGTGAGCTCAGTCATGTACAGACATATTAATGTCTGTGTTCTATACAGAACCAGACAGCTACTTAAAACGGGAGGGAGAAGAAATACTCAGAGGAAATGCAATGCTATACTTGAAAGCAGCTTATCAGATGTGTTATTAACATAGCAATAAAATACTACTTTATTAGCACAGTAAGTGAAGCTTTTCAATCTTGTGTATTCCTGCAGCACAAACCCCACCTCCAGGCTTCATGTTCTTTGGAAGGGATACCACAAGTTCATAGTCTTATGGAACTACTTGGAATACATGGGACTTCTGTAAGTCATCTAGTTCAGAACCCTGGTAAAATGCAGGGCTACTGAGAGCAGGTTACACAGGATTGCATCCAGGTGCGTCTGAGGAGACATTCCATAACCTGTACCAGTGACCTCCCCTCTCAACATGAACTACATGGATTGTCCCAGTTTATCCTGAAGTAAGAGAGATGAAAAGAAAAAAGTCAGAACTGAGATGGAAACAAAAAGTTAAATATTGTCAAAATGTCCTCTAACCATGGGGAGGTGCCAAGTGTCTTGACCTCCCTGCATGCCTGCTATTGAAAGCAGTTCTGTAGCATATGCAGATTGAGAAAAGAAGTTCTAAGAATGAACATGAACATAAGAAAATCTTCACCTGCTGCTGGCTTCCAAATTGTGAACTATATAATCTCATAGTACTAATGATACTTGTGTACTATTAATGATGTCTATTACTACTACTGTTAATACTGTCGTTATGTAGTTGGATAATCAAAGAAATGGCTAAAGATACCAATAAGCAAGGCTGGCTGATTTTATACCGTCTCTAGAAACTAATTGTTGGGAGCACTGTTTGCAGATGGCTGCAGTAGAAAACTGTGAAGGACCATGCTTCCTGTTTAACACAGAGGATCTTTGTAGCAAATAATTACTTATCTTTGTATGAGTCAGCCTCCGAGCCACATTTTAACACTTCCACAGGGTGCACAAAGAGCCGTGCAGAATACCACAGTCACTAGTGTATGAGGTGCTTTGCTGGCCACATCTCCATATGTACAGATGTTGCTTTTTTGATCAAGCACATGCTGTGTGTTCCAGATGTAGCCCTTGTTTCACATACCAACTCCACAGAAGGTTTTCAGGGGCACTGACAGGCAGGTAGGCTCACTCCTTGGTGCTGTAGGCTGCTCTGTTCCTGGCTGTGGTTCAGATCCAACATACAGGTTCACAACCTGGGTGTTTTTTCTCCAAATGATAAAATATTCTACTGCAAGCCAGGGTTGCCAACGTAAGCATTTTTAAGAAATACAGGCTGAAGTTCAGGGTACTTCCATACAAGTTAGGATTCATGGCTGTAACTATTCTGTCACTTGTGATAATCTACATCTACCTAATTGCAGAGATTAAAAGCAATAAACTCAGCAAAATCTATCTCAGATTTAGAGTAATGCCTCCCTTTGTGGTTTAAGTGGACTCACCAAGCTGTAATGGATCTACAGCCCTTGCTCTGCTGCACACATCAATTGTCAGTGTAACAGAAAGCAAGTGGTCAAATTTGGGGTGCTCAGGAGTAGCTCAAGGTGACTTTGCAGATATTCCCTACTGCTCAAAGGCAGTGAGACATGAAGGAAGCTGCTCTCAAACACTCAGATGAGGCAAAAAGAGTGAGCCTGTCCTTTGGCACTTTTACCTGGGCTCCTCTCTGGCTGCCAGGTAGTTATTTCATTCTAGGTAAAGGAGCCATGACTGGGCAATGCAGTTCAGTGCTGCTGCTGCAGGCATCAAGTTACTGCACTGCTGCAGATCACTACAGAGAGTCAGATTTACTCAAGGACAGCATTTTAAGTCACACTCCCATCCTATATTGAGGACACTTGGGAAATGTCAGCACTTCTGTAGCCCTTTCTGAAACACCAATTTAGCATTTCCTCAATGAAACCTGCATTACAAACATATCCCTGTGGCTCCAGCTGCAGGCTGCTATGGGTAAACTGGAACACTACTCTTGCCTTCGCTAGATGGAGGGACAGGGTGCTGAGCAATTCCTGCACTCCCAGGCAGCTGTTCTCACCAGTGTGTTTCTAGATGTATTGCTACCCCCTTGCCTGCAAGAGATTCTCACTTTTTAACACCAACCCTGATGATCTTTGAGAGGCAGTGATATTTTGTTTCCCCAGGGAGGACGAGGTAGTGATTTCACCTTTCCTCCAGTGCCATCAGGCATCAGCTGCTACAATCTCTAAGTCCCTGGTAGAAATGTCTGTGACCTGTTTAGAGGATGGTCCTGCCAAAAACCTTTGCCACGGACAAACATCCGGTTCTCACAAATGGAGTTACATTCCCAAGAGCCTCTCAGAAGGGCTGGGAGCAGTCAAGAAGGGAATGTGTCTGCAGCAGGCTGGGTCAAGCTATTTGTGCCCTCGAGAAGAGCTCTGCAGCCCTCCTAGACAGTTGTAATGCTGCTTTGAAGAGTCAATCGCACATAATACAGTATTGCACTAAAGTTGAAGTACTCAGCTGTCCTGGGTTCAGCAGCAGCAGTCATATTTCTCCTTGGCAGCTGGTGCAGTGCTGTGTTTTTTGATCTTGGGCCTGGTAACAGCACTGATAACACCAGTGTGTTCAGTTACTGCTTGGTAATGTTTTGGTCTGACCAAGGACTTTCTGAGCCTCATGCTCTGCCAGGGAGGAGGGGAAGCTGGGAGGAAGCAGACAGGACACCTGACCCAAACTGATCAAAGAGGTATTCCATACCACAGCACGTCATGCCCAGGATGTGAAAACAGAGAGCAGAGATCCGGAAGGGTGTGGGAGTGCACTGCTTGGTTGGGCTGGGTATAGGTGGTGAGCGATTGTATTTTTTCCTTGTATTTGCTTTGTCATTGTTATTATTGGTGGTAGCAGCAGTGGTTTTGTGTTATACCATAGTTACTAAACTGTTCTTACCTCAACCTGTGGGAATTGCATTCTTTGGATTCTGCTTCCCATCCCCCTGGGACTGGGGGGAAGAAAGAGGGGGCAGTGAGTGAGCAAAACTGCGTGGCTCAGAGGTTTAAACCATGACATCAGCATAACTAAAACCTAGGACCAATGGGATTTACTGACCAAAGCAAAGACAATAATTGGATGGATGGAACTTGCCTAGCATCTAATTTGGAGGGAAAAGTGCAGGTATCTCTTCACTGTTAGGCTTACTGGACTCAGATTTGGGGCTGACGTAAATACTTGCCCAAACATGTAAAAGAAGGTGGCTATTGTAGGCAAAATTAATGTGATCCAGGAGATCAGGACTTTATAATTGCTGCTAGAGGGCAAAAGCAAAGGGTTTAATTTCAAGTAGATTGGAAAAAATACATTTTTTAATCCTGCTGCAGGCTCACAGAGCTTTTGGGTGAAAATTAGTATCTAGGAAGGTGGATTTCCTGAGTGAGATACTAAGCTGATGGTGCTGTTTATTTTCCCCATACATTTGCCTGCTATGGTATTAGCAAAGATAGACTCCTCTGAATTTGAGACTTGTTGTATTTTTACTATTCCATGCATTAGCATTGAAGAAGCAAAGAGAAGCTGAAGACTGGATGAGAGCAATGTAAGAAAACACACTGGAGCCCAGCAGTTATTTAAGTAAGCCTTCTAACCCACAACACCACTCTGAAATATAAGCACCTAATTAGTTTTTGACTCTAGAAGACAATATTAGACCATGGCATATTCTGAAAGTGTAACAATTCTGCACAGATATTAGTGCAGAACACTTTTTCTTGAGAAGAATGTGATTGTGAGACATGTAGTTGTGAGGTATGGACCAACCTTATTTCTTTTTGATACCTTTATGGCTTAAGTATTTTGATTACCTGAGGTTTCTGATTCATTGCATCTTTTATGACTTATGGTCTCCTCCCTCCATTCACTTGGCATTTGTCTCCCCTTTGATAGAAACCTTTACAGGGTTTCCATTCTTGAAGCTCTAGGTTTAGAGGGGAGTGAAGTAGGTGATTTTATGGCTCTTTTTTTTTTTTCGCTTTTGCCAAGCACGGCATGGTGTGGCTGAATGTATGAAATAAAGTCAAGTCATACACCAAATGTATCAATAGAATGCATCTCAAAAGCTAGGACAGGCCTCTGTGTTCCTTACTGTGATGGGTTTTCTAAGTAAGTCAGACATGCCACATCTAGGCCTTTATGCATCTGATCCTAGGGCCTGCTAAGACCAGCAGGTTAGATACCAAATCCCAGGGGTAGGTACTGCTTTGATTTTACTCACTGGACACTGCAGAACATCTTGAGGAAGGTTGTCCTAAGGCCTCTGATGGCTCCTCCCAAAGGCTCAAGTTCAAGAAGCTCAGGGTAGATTAATATTACTTCTGTTTTGTCCCTATTTCCTGAGTATTAACGTTTGCCTGAGTGACCAAACAAGCTGCGCACATGGGGAGGCAGGTTAGTACAGACTCCGATACACTGACAGATCCCATTTTCTAGTCATCAAGCTAGGCAGTTCCCATCTTCTCCATCTCCAAACCTCATGCAACATTTTGCAAATGCAGGCCCAAATCTCAGCACATACAAGCTGCACAAAGAGGGAAGAACAAAGACAGAAAAGAACATGTTTTTAACTGCTTTCAGCATAGCTCATTTGCCCTACCATGGAGCTGCACAGCTGGCAGGACTGAGGCCATGGGCACAGAGGGACTAGGAGGACATGACTGAAAGCAGAAGGCTCCTCATGCAAGGCTGGGAGCCACATAGCATAAACCAGCTGAGAGCTGGGGGAAATGAGAGCATGCCTTTATCTGATGAGTGATGAGCAGAGCTGGAAGCCTGGGAAGGGCTGAGAAGAGCCATTTGCAGAGGGGTTTTATTGATGGAGCAGAAGGCGATGATAACACTGCCCTGCGCAGCCCCTAGAGCTCTCTGCTGGAGGACCAGGGCACAGTGGGGCTGTATGAGAGCTGCTGGGTAAGAGGCGAGGCGGGAGGGCTTCCCTGGCTGCGAGGAGCCAGGATGCACAGGAATATGTGCCCAGGGGGGACAAAACAGAGCATTTTCCACAATTATTTTGTATTCTGAGGAACTAGCCTCTGCAGATCTGCTGCTATGAAGGTGACAGGGCAATCTGGAGAACGGAGCAGCAGGTTTGACAGGCAGACTGTGCGGGACAGGCAGATGGCACGTGTGTTTGTCTGTCAGCAAGCACCAGCTTGCCGTTCCTTGGCAGGAGATTCTGCAGCATGAGGAGCCTCAGAGGCACATTTCTCCAAGGCCAAAGGTCCCCTCAGTGCAGAAATGCATTAACCACAAAGCTTAATGTACATCAAGAAGAGGAAGGCAGTTGGAAGTTAAATGACAGAGATATCTTACATATTTACTTGGTTTTTTTCTCCACTTTTTTTAAAAATTGGCATATGGTAAAAAGAAAAAATAATAATAGCAGTGAAAGAAAAAAATAACAGCAGTGATTCTGAAAAATTAGTGCTTGGGATTTTTTTTAATATTGTGTTATTTGTGCTCCAAGAAGATATTATTTCCCTTTCTCTTCCATAAAGACGTGAGGCAGTTGATGATCCAAGTTGTTCCACAGCCGGTGCCTCTAGAACAATGAAAATGCTGACACTCGTTATTTGGTTTTGAGGGTTTTCATCAGGTTTGTGCAGAGCCCCTACACAGACGGCTCCTCTTAGTGCTTTTGATGCAGATCTCACTCCTCTCAAGGATTCTCTCTGGTAGTCTTTGAGTCTCCATGCACTCAAAACTCATGTGGAAGCCACTGCGAGGACTGGGAAGTCTGAGCCACTGGTGCTTTTGACACCGAGTAGCCAGGGAAAAGGGAGTGAGCACTTTTATTTCCTTTGCAACTTGCCTCTGCTAGTTACCATGACATCTGGTTAAACCCTTATGGAGAGGGTAAATGTCTGCTTACAACTGGAAATATGACATATATCTACAGCAAGATTTATAGCACTTGTCTGACACCAAAAGAACAAGCAGGAATTCTGCAGGCTTGAAGTGGGACTCACTTTCTCTGACCATGTTTTAATGGGCTTTTTGGCAGCTCAAGGTTCCACCTGAAATGCAGTATTTGATCCAGAGAACAGCTGCTTCGCCATGCAAGTGGCTGAGGATGGGCAGGAGAGACTGGGCAGGGCTCCTCTGACCTTGAATCTCCAGTGTGGAGATAAGAGGACTGAACAAAACCCGGGTGTTTTGAATACCGGCACTGTCCAAGTTCCTCTGCCCTTCCCAGTTGGAAGTACTCCCAGACAGATCTGGACATCTGAGCAAGTAACACAAAGGGACTGTAAAAGCCTCTTTTTAAATGGAGGCTAGTGGTTCCCCAAAGGGAAATCACACTGTTTGCTCATGGTTTCCCTCTCTGTGTCAGTTTAAGTTCATTCACCTCCAGTTACCACCACATACTTCATCTTTCAACTTAGAACAGGGACAACAACTTGATGAACTGAACCACGGGTTCTTCACCAGAGCTCCTCTGTTTTTTCATTCCAGGCGGTTGTTTTGCAGAGTAGGCAGCAGGACCAGCGAGTCACGCTCAGCACCAACCCTCCTCAGCCCGCTCCTGATTCAGAACACACTTGAGATTAGTTACACGATAAAAAGTGACGTCGGGGAGCGGCCTGGGAGGCCGGGCCCTGCCCGCCGTGCTGGGCCTGCTATGGGCCTCCCGCCGCCTCCGCGCCCTCTCCGGGTAGCGAGTGGCGCGGCGGTGCTGGCTGGGCCCTTCCCGGTCCCTCACGGGGAGGCGGGCGAGGGGCAGGGCTGGGGCGGTGCTGCTGAGCCGCTGGGGCCGGTCGGTTCGGTACCTGAGGAGTTCCGCCGCCCGACGTCTGCCCGGAGCTGCCGGCGGCCCCGCAGTGAGTGGGCGCTGTGAGGGGAGAGGGACCGGCGGGGCGGTGCGGGACAGCGGCCCGGCAGGACAGGGGCGGGGGCATGGCGGCGGTGGGGCCTTGGCTCGGCTCCTCGGGGTGGGGGGGTTCCGCTCGGACCCCGCTTTATGGAGCGGCTCGCGTGGGGGTGGCTCGAAAGAGGGAAATGGCAGTGAAAAGCGAGGGCCGGGAGCGGAGCTCTCGCTGTATGGGCGGGGGAAATGATGTTGAGACCGAGAGGATGAAACCGAGTGTTGTATTAAAGCTTCCCTTTCACTGTCCTGGAAGCTTTCAGATTTAGTGTTTAAAATGCCACGTTTTAAAGCGCTGTCTTCTCCAGTGCAACCCCTGTGCATGGCTGAACCGGACGGGTCTCCCGCACTCTCTGCCGTGCCAGCGCTGCTCCCCTCCCGTTGCCAGCGTGGCGTGGTGAGGGCTGGCAGCCGCTGCCCCGCCAGGCACCCCCGGGGCAGCCCGAACAAAGCTCCGCAGTGTTTTACCTTCGGTAGCTAACGGTAAGGACGGGAGGAGTGGCCTGGCTTGGAAATGACCTGCTGAAAGTAAGACTTAGCCCACTGTGTTGCAGAGTTTGCTCGGTTGGGAACCGCTGGTGTGCTGTGCGAGACTGCAGCCGGTTGTCTTCAGGGGAGATCCGCCTTGGGCAGGACACTGCATCCGTCACGCTCCATGTACATCCAGCCTCTGTCACGGAGGTGAGGTGGCTTACCTGGAAGGGCTGGCTGCGAGTGGGGCTGTTGACTTCCACAGGACCTTCCCAAACAGACTGGTGGCAGTGTGAGCCTGGTGAGTGGCTTTGCTGCTGCTGCTCCGGAGAGCTGAGCTTGAAGTAGGAGATTGGATATTTCACACAAAGTTTTATTGTAGCTCTGTGCCCAATGTGTCACTTAAATGTGGTGAATGTGGTCTGTGTTTTACGGTTCTTGGTATTCGTATGATTTAAAGTCTGTTGTTGAGATACATGTTTGTAGCCTGGATGTTTTGTTGGAGGATGTTAAGAGTTTTGTCATAAACCCAAGTTTTCTTCCAAGGCACGTGTTATTCCAGTGCCTATTTCGGTGTTCTCATAGCAGTATTAAATTTCCTTGTTGCTCCACAGTGGTTAAGAGATAATTTGGAAAGGCCATTGTCCAGCAAGAGTAGCAGCAAAGATTTAGTTAACAGAATGTCATATGCTTTCCTTCTTTACTCATAGTGTGAGACTTTCTGAGGACCCAGAGGTGGTAGTCCTTATGTGGAACTTGGTTTTCTGATTCACTTACATCTCCTTTACATCTCTTTCAAAATTATTCATGTCTCTTTACATTACGTGCTTACTCATTAGATTTTTAAGTGCATGCTTGAAAGTACATGCAGCTTCCCAAGTCTGGCAAGTGGGTGGTGATCACATGCAGAGGCAATTCATGCACATGAAATCTGGAAAAGTAATCTGGAAAATCGAGATCACTGCTATGGAAAGAAGACTTTTGATGTAGTTTCTATTCTCTAAATGCTCATGTCTTAAGTTTAAGCTCCTAATACATTCTGTCAGCAGGCGAGTGAGCTTCACAATATATTGTTTTCTTACTCTCAAGGTGTCTGTGAGCTGAGATGGAGAAAAGAAGTCCGAGCCAGCAAGGCCCTTTGCTCCAGGTAGTGTTTTCCCAAAGCCAGGTGCTAGCTTACCTCTGCTGTGTCATGGTGTCAATAAGAGAGGGCCAGATGAGGTCCACAAGTAGTCAAAAGTCATCAAGTATCAACAGTGAAGTACCTCACCATATCTATATTTTATGGTAGGCACTTGATAAGAGAGGTACTGTAAATTTTCTTCAGTTCTGTGTTGTAGTCTTTATGTCTTAAATAAAGCTTTGTGGCAGTCGGACACCCCTTGAAGGTCTTACTCAAGCCAAAAGGAGCTTATAAAAGGGCATTCTAGGCATACAAATTAGTTACATATAAATAGCATCTTTGAAAATGAAAACCAGAGTAGTTCTCTTTCCAAATTAAATATACAGAATCTCCTTCAGTGTACTGAACCAAAGGGTATTTGTTTGGGGGTTTTGGGCAAGAACAAAACCAAGTTTTATTCGGCAAGCTTGGGCTAAGTGGTTACAGAAGTAATTCAGAGCAACGCTCTTCAGGATGAAATGGGTGTTGGAAATGGTGTCATTTCCCGTCCTGACATTGCGAGAGGCAGTGCGATGAAAGGCTCTTTTCATGCCACAAAGTTGTCATGCAGGTCAAAGATCCAGTGTATGCTCAGAGTTTAATAGACAAGAAGCATTCTACTTAGAACAGTTCTGTAGTGTCTAGACATGACTGTGGAAGAACTGGGTATATGTGGATGTTTTATGGCACTGCCTGGAACTGAACTATCTGGGATTTGTGTTGGAGTTCCCTGACATGTTAAAAAAATCCTATGTTTGAGCTGTCTACAAGTCCTGGGTGAGGGATAGGGGAATCAGGGCTTTCAGTACTAAGATCTTAGAAAACAAACTCATTTAAGCAGTTTGCTACTGTCCTGGGTTCTGCAGGCTTAAACCATGACAGCTACACAGGAAGTAGCCTGGGGTGAATTTTTCCCTTAGCTTTTGCAGGACTGATTTGCTGAGCTTTGGGTGAAAAGCTTTTTGATTTGTAACTCTGAAATGAATAAAGCTGCTTGAGTAAAGACAGCTACAGAATGTGCTTATGCAGAGTAGTGCAAAGGTGTGCTTTCGTACACTATGTTCACTTCTTTGCCCTGTGTAGTGTTTGCTTTTTCTTGTAAGTGCTACAAAAAATCCTTGCAATTATGTACAGGGGAGTGAAGTTAGTAACCTAGAAGGTAGGAATGGGTTCTCTTCCATATTTGTTTCCTATGGGATCTCGGTATGTAATTTCTTGCACTGCATATTTCATAGATTAAGCAAGGTTGGAAAAGACCTTTAAGATCATCAAGTCCCACCTTCACCTGAGGTTTCATTTCAGATGTGAATTCTTTATCTGACTCTTTGAGGCCATAATTACTCTAAAACACATTAAAGGGACTGAATCAGAAGGCATTAGCCAAGGGACTTTCATTATTTATAAGGTGTCTGTAGGTATGTGACCCGGTAATTCTGCATGTAAGGCTGCAAGATTACTGTTTGGACTCATGAAGAAAGCACGCATGCAAAGCTAAAGCTTTCTTCTCTTACCTTCTGTTGTGCTAGGTGATTGACTTGTCTAACAAGAACAGCACAAAGACATAAATGCATGGGAAAATGTAGCCCTAGAAATGTTTATTTTTTATGAGTTCTGGGTAAACTTTTCCTTGAATCCAGAGCTGTTGGTTCTCCAAGTTGTAAGGGTCAGAATGAAAGGAAGACCACAGATACCAGAAACAGGACTTGAGTTCGAGCTGTAGAATTGTCCACTTATGCTTTACTGGGTTAGGTGAGACCTTAAACCTTCATTTCTGGAGTGTGACTTTCCCTAGAGCAGCTTCCCTGCCTGTGGTCAGAACAGCATCCACAAAGATGAATGTTCTCTGCAGTTGTCCTTAGAGCTGTTTTCAGCTTTCTGGTTTGCAGACCACCCTGCAGACCTGCATGTGTTTCAGATGAATTAGGCATGGAAAGCACTGATGCAGTACCAGTTGTGGTGAATGGGAGGTGAGCATTAATCAAGTATGTTGCACAGGGCATGAGGTCTGGTAATGCTGTTCAGCCGGCCCTATGAGTTGTGCAGGTTATGATATCATACCAGGAAGGCGTACAGCATTTCTTACACAGAAAATCCATCCCAGCTGATGCCATTGTGCTGTTCACAGTTTTGGAGCCAGGGAGGTCTCTGTGTGAAGCGCAGCTCCTTCTCAGTGCAGTCCAGCAGCAGGCTAGCAGGGTGAGCTGTGTTTGATTATTGGTAAGGGTGCAGGAACTCACTCACCAGAGAGTCACTTCTTGTCTCTGTATCTGAAGCCAAGAAAAATGCTGTTTGGGAGTCCCAGTGTGCCGCAGCAGATAAAATGCCTCTGGTATTTTCTGTTGCCTATCTATCAGCCTCAACCCTGTATGTTGACTTTAGATAGCTGTCTGCACACTGTGACCTGCTAGCTGTAGTGAGAAGTATGTGACAGTGTAAGGTGGAAGAGTTGGGTTACTTGGGTTTAATTGCTTAATATTTAGAAGGCTGTTCTGGAAATCTCTGAATGTTTTTATCTGGAAAGAGAAACCAGACTGAATGTTAAGTATTGGAGGTGCTTCTGCTCTGTTGTGCATTCCTTTGATATGCTTAGGATCATTTGCTTAAGTTGTTTCAAGGCAGTAAGAACTCGGGTTGATACTATCTTTCTAGCCAAAAGAACTGCAGGTAGTTAATCTCTGAGCTAGCAGGCTGCTGGAGGTATGGCTGTGTATGAACCATCATGTAGGGCTGATAGAGGACACTTCGGATATGACAGCATCAGACCTGGAAAGAGAGAATGAAAATTGTATGCTCCAGCCAGCTAAACTGAGGATTAAGAGAAGACATTTCCTCTCTACATAGCTGTAGGATCCTTGTAATGGGCTGCTGAGAAACTGATAGGTAAATGTCATGCTTAAACTCGCTTCTCTCGCTTCTCCTCTCATGCTTTTGTGAGACTTGCCCTGAAATGATAGTAGAAGTGAATGTACTATAGCTGCTTGTGAAATGGTGATTAAGTGAACCAATTTTGAGCTGTGGCATCCTCAGCACTGCTAGCTCTAGTACTGATTTGGTACTTAAGTGGTAAACATTGCTTAGAACATTAATTTGGCTGATGTTTGTACTGCACAAAGGTGTAATCAGCACATAAGGGATATGTTGTTTATTATCACTCTGGGGCTGTGAGGCAGATTGGAAAGGGAAGCCTGGGAGTTAGACTTCTCAGTGTTCTGCTGCTGTCTCTAGTCTTGCCCTCCACTGTAGCACCAGGTGAATAGGTTTCTGGCTGAATTTTACTGACTTCACATACTAGTAGCAGCAGGTATTGTGGCTGAAAGAGAGCTTTACGGATGATTCTGGGCACTGTCTGGGAACTGGGAGTGCTGTTTGAATGCTGGCAATCACTGTTGGTATCATCAAGTTTTGTTAGGGCTTGTTTTGTTAAGAATTTAATAATTTTCAGTATTAAATGTGCTTTGATATAATTACCTTGTGATTATATCAAATACTAGAGCATTAATATAATTTACACTTGTATGTGTTGTTTTGTTCAGATGTAATTTACTTGAAAGCCAGCTTTTAAGAAGTGTGAAGAGCGTTCTTTGCAGTGTTGTTGCCTGAAATAAAGCAGCTGTGTAAAAATTGCATCTTCTTGGATAACAGATCTTTACAGTATTTGACAGGTGTAATCACTGCATTTTAAGGTACATACAAATGAGATTAGACCAAGCTGTGCAGTGCTAGAGATGTACTAATTGGAGTTAATTTTCAGCAACTGAATTGGAGTAACTTTTGGACTATAATAAACCCTGTACTTATCTTCATGTAGAACAGGTTGCAGGTACTGATTTTTATCAAGGAAGCTTCCCAGAGAGACAGTGCTGGTGCATTCTTTTACATTTCACAACATTGCCAGCAGCAGGCTTATTCTATGGGATATCAACTTCCCTCCTAGGGAAGGTGATTCCTTGCTTAACGGGGATATAATGGGGAGGCTCATTGCAAGTTTGCATGGAAATTGCTTTCTCTGTGCTAAGACTTGTAGCCCGCTCTTTTCAGAAATACTGTATTCACTCTATTAAAGAGTCTCGTCTAGCACATTCATTTATGGTTTAATATAAACCATCCTTCTTCATGTTTTTAGGGAGTCCTTGAGATGACAGCAATGGCAGAATTCAACAGCATCCAATCAGCAGTGACTGAAATGCCAGAAGGAGACAATCCTAAAAGCGGTTTCCATCATGGAATGTTCTTGGAACCCCAAGAGAAGAAGAGGAGCATGAAAGCTCTGATGGTTAAGCAGGCAAAGAAAACTTGCAGCTGCACTCCAGCCAAAGTTAAAGGCTTTGTTTTAAGTTTCTTTCCTGTCTTGCAGTGGCTTCCTAAATACAAACTGAGAGAGTACCTACTGGGAGACATAATGTCTGGTGTGATTGTGGGGATCTTACTAGTCCCACAGTCAATTGCTTATTCTCTCTTGGCTGAGCAGGAGCCTATTTATGGCCTTTATACATCTTTTTTTGCTGGCATTATTTATTTCATATTTGGAACCTCCCGCCATATCTCAGTTGGCATCTTTGGTGTGATTTGCCTGATGGTGGGACAAGTGGTGGATCGTGAGGTACAGAGAGCTGGCTACGATGCAAAACCAGCTGCGCTCAGTGGCCTCACAGCTACAGCAGCATATGCAAACACCACCAGTTTTCCTGTGAATCAGACGTCACAGGAGCTGCGCTGTGATAAAAGCTGCTATGCAATTACAGTGGGAGCCACTATGACCTTCATAGCTGGAGTTTATCAGGTAAGAGGAGGTGGACAAACAGGTATACCATGGAAATAGTTTTAATTGTTTAGGTCATTGTCCACGTGAACAGGCTGCTGGGTTTGCATGTTTCCTTAACCTGTATCCCAGAGGAGTGGACAGAAGGAGCTGTGGAGGTCTGCAGTTATTGTTGTGCAAGAAACTCCTCTGTGACCTCTTCTGTTTTAATAGCATTTTGTACTTGCATTACTACTCCGTTGGGGTCTGTAAGGATCTGCACATAACCATGTGCTGCTCACACCTACTAACTCACTACCTTCCTCACTGTGACTTGAAGCTATTTTTATTTGCTGGCTTACGACATAAACCTCCATTTCATTTGGCCCAAATCTGGTGTATCAGCTTCTCATTCCAGACTCCAGTTACTTACCTTTTATCAAAAAATAGTCTGGACAGTAAAAGATTTTCCTGGGCAGTAAGAGATTTCTCCATTTGATTTTTGGTTGTCTTTGTGTCTGTAAGACTTTGCTGTTTGTCTGTTCAAAGCAAAACAATACTGAATATACAATGTGAAAAGGATACTACTGAGATGATAAAATATATTTGAAATAGAAATTTCAATTATTACCATATTATGTTATTCAACAATATTTTGCCATTCTGCCTTTACTTAGTCCTAGAGTTCCCTGCATTTGTTCTTACAGTGCCCTCCAGGGTGATACTATCAAACTGTACATAGGTGGGAAAGCAAGCATACATGTGACACTTGTTTTGGCCGCAGTGTGGGGCTCTTTCTTGTGTCGTTTGTTAGTGTTGAGTAATTTCAGCAATATTCTGGGACTCCTGGGGTACAGTGGATTTTGTGTTTCATCACTGTAGTTTTGGAGTTGTGAATTGTGCTTAATATTCTTTGCAACTACAAGTACAATTAAGTTTCTTTATATGAAGAATTCAGATTACTTTACCTGAATGTTAGGTGTATTGTATTTGCTGTGCTTTCAACTAGCAGCCTTGTGCTGCAGGGCGGTGCTCCAAAGCCTCACAGTGACATCATGTCCAAGACCTGCATCTTAATCTTCTGTGTGTGATTGATTCCTTCCAGGTGGCCATGGGTTTCTTTCAAGTGGGCTTTGTCTCAGTGTACCTCTCTGATTCCTTGCTGAGTGGATTTGTCACGGGTGCCTCCTTCACCATCCTGACCTCACAAGCCAAGTATCTCCTGGGTCTAGACATTCCAAGGAGCAATGGCATTGGCTCCCTCATAGCCACGTGGATAGACATCTTCAGAAACATACACAAGACCAACGTCTGTGATCTCATCACCAGCATCTTGTGCTTTCTTGTACTTATCCCAGCCAAAGAGCTTAATGATCATTTTAAATCCAGGCTCAAGGCTCCAATACCAGTTGAACTAGTCGTGATTGTGGTAGCTACTCTGGCATCTCACTTCGGGAAGCTGAGAGAGACTTACGGCTCAAGTGTTGCCGGACGCATCCCAACTGGGTTTCTGCCACCCCGTCCTCCAGACTGGAACCTGATTCCTAATGTGGCTTTGGATGCTATTCCCTTAGCTATTATTGGCTTTGCCATCACTGTCTCCCTCTCAGAGATGTTTGCCAAGAAGCATGGTTACTCTGTGAAGGCCAACCAGGAAATGTATGCCATTGGTTTCTGTAACATTATTCCCTCTTTCTTCCATTGTTTTACAACAAGTGCAGCTCTTGCCAAGACTCTTGTCAAAGAATCCACAGGCTGTAGGACACAAATGTCTGGCATGGTGACTAGTTTGGTAATCCTATTAGTCCTCCTTGTGATTGCACCTTTGTTTTACTCCCTTCAGAAATGTGTCCTTGCTGTCATAACCATTGTAAACCTCAGAGGAGCCCTGCGGAAGTTCAGGGACCTGCCAAAAATGTGGCATTTGAGCAGAGTGGACACAGTGATCTGGCTAGTTACTATGGCAGCCTCAGCACTCATCAGTACTGAGATTGGTCTTTTGGTTGGTGTTTGCTTCTCTATGCTCTGTGTCATTTTCCGAACTCAGAGGCCAGAGGCACCACTGCTTGGTTGGGTGGCGGAGTCCGAGACATATGAATCTCTGTCTGCTTACAAGAACTTGCAAACCAAGCCAGGAATTGTGGTGTTCCGTTTTGAAGCACCCCTCTACTATATTAACAAAGAATGCTTTAAATCCATCCTGTACAAGCAAACTGGAGTCAACCCAGTCTGGGTGAAAGCAGCAAAGAAAAAGGCAGCAAAGAGAATGCTTAGAGAAAAAGAGGTAGATTCTGGTGACAACCAGACCAGCATCTCCATGGATTTTGTCTCTGAACCCCTGGGCTTTCACACAATAGTGATTGACTGTTGTGCAGTACAGTTTCTGGACACGGCAGGAATACGCACGCTCAAAGAGGTCTGCAATGACTACAGGGAGATAGAAGTCCAAGTGCTTCTGGCCCAGTGCAATCCTTCAGTGAGGAGTTCCCTGATCCGAGGGGAATTCTTTAAAGAAGGGGAAGATCACCTTCTCTTCCACAGTGTGCACCAGGCTGTGGACTTTGCATTGGGTGTGCAGGGGCACAGTGGGACTAGTGTTTATAAGAACTAGCTATGGAGAAGCAGCAAGTTGTAACAAAGTCTGGGGAGAAAATGGTGGTGGGTCTGTGCACTCAGATAAAAAGATGCAGGGTGGTTGTTAACACACTGATTACTTTGCAGTCTGTTTTGATGCTTTAAATTTGCCTGCTGGGCGTAGTGATTCATTAGGTGGTATTGAATGAAGGCAGTTCTTAACTTCATTATTATCTGTGAATCTTAGCGTTTTCATATGGTTATTAATCTCATTTTTCTTCTCTAGAACTTACCATGTCTTGGTTTCCCTCTAAGTTTTGATCATAAGACTTGTAAATCTTCATTGCAACCCTGTCTCTATGGATGGGATTTTGTAGTAGTCTGGGTACCCTGTCCAACTGAACAATGAGAGGCAGCTCATTTCTTGTTGCTCATTCTGGCATTGCTTTTCCGTATCACCACACCCTTATATTTTCTAAGGAATGACTGATGAGGACTGTTTCCTCTAGTGTGTGCTGTAGAGTGATTGATGGGTGATTTTTGTAATGTCCCTGAATTTGAGACAGATAGCTAAATAGAATCCAAATGTGCTTGAAGAGGTCTTAATGAATAGCTTTGCCAGTGTCTCCTGAGAGCTGAGTGCAGCCAGGCAGCAGGCCATGGTTACCTCATTCCTACACAGGCCTTTACATGCTGTGAAGGTTTACCCCTTCAGCTTCAACTTTTTGATGTTTTTCAGTCAGAAGTGACTATTCAGAAATCTGTTTTATGCTTGTGATCAGGCATTTGTTTTTGTAAGATTTAGAAGCTCTTAGAATTGTGGAGATTAGACATGGAAAATGCCTAATTCATAGAATCATAGAATAGTTAGGGTTGGAAAAAAACCTTAAGATCATCCAATTCCAACCCCCCTGCCATGGGCAGGATACCTCCCACTAAACTGTGTCACCTCCCACTAAACCAAGGTTCTGTCCAGTCTGACCGTTAGCATTCACAACTTCCCTGGGCAACCCATTCCAGTGCCTCACCACCCTTACAGTAAAGAATTTCTTCCTCAAATCCA
>JASSUY010028302.1:0-17691 GCA_032466535.1 Forpus xanthops | reverse complement strand
TGCTCTGAATCTCTTCTCTGCCCAACCTGGAGCTGTGCCTGGGATTGCTCTGACCCAGGTGTAGGACCTTGCACTTAATTCTTGAGTTTCAATGGAATACAGTCCCTTTTAGCCAGTTTTATATGCCAAGCAGACAGGATCACAGGCACCAAAACAAAAAGGGGCAAAGAGATATCCAGTGTCTGTCTTACTAGGTCAATATCACAGATTTTGTGTGTGAATGCAGGTTTTACTGACCATAGCCGCTTTACTCATTCTGTGTCATGGGCTTTGTGTGATGGGGATGGACAGGCCAAGAAGTACAGCCGTTAGAATAGGAGACAGAGAAATTCTGTGCAGAATGTTGGTGTAAACAAACCTTTGTACTTTGACTTTAAATTACGCAGAATAGTGAACAGTACCTTTTCTTTGTGCTACAACACAAAAGCTGGTTAGGAAGAAGTTCTCTTTTCTTACACCAATAATACAATTATGAAAGCAGGATTGGGTGATTAGCAGGTTAAACTAGCACACTGTATGTACATCCTTGGAAGATGGTAGTTTCTCCCAGGTTCTTCACAGCTTTTTTGACAGGGAGAAGTTGCTCTATCAATACAGTGTTCTCATCCTTAATCATTCAAGAATGAGTCAGGAGTCAAAAAGGAATAAAATTCCATCTGAATTATGAACTGTTTTCTGAATAGAAATACATTCTGAGTTCAGATTTTTTCCTCTGATAGGAGCAGTAACTATTCTTTCTGTGAAAGCTGGTATGTCTGTGACATACCACTTCACACTAGGGGGTGGGACCTCAGGGATTAGACAGCAGAAAGCTGAGTCCCAGGATCTGGCAGCCTCTGTATGTTAACTGAAGTTAGTACATTTTTGTAGGACATTGCAGCAGCATATAGCTGTATGAGGGGAGGTGATAGGTGATGCTGCATACATTGAAAATATACATAACTGAGATCTGTGCTTTATGTATTTGAGAACTGGCAGTGTTAAGGAAACGAATCTCCGAAGTGTCAGAAAATGCTAAAGATTCTGCAGTATTCAAAACCTACAAATATTGTTCTTTCTCAGCCTTAAGGCATGTTTATACAAGGAGGAGAATCCCAGACAGCTACTGCTGAACATTCTTATTTTCTGCAGTGATCTCCTTCATGAACTCTTTTATTCTGGGCTAAGAATCCTTTATGCAGTTTGGATAATTGTAATTACTGAACTGATATTACCAGAGTGGATTAGCCTAAGCCATATAAAAGCAGTGAGTGAAGTTAGCGCCTATGTACAGAGTGCGTGATGGGAATTACATTTTAATTCCTCACCATACCTATTTTGGATTGAGTTCCCATTCAGAGCCCATGAGTTGGTGTTGAGAAAGCTGGCACAACCACAGCAGCTCCCACAGGGGGGTGCTGGCTTGGGGAAGGTTCAGCACCATGGCTGCTTTGGCACTGTGCTGGCTGGTGGCAGGGGAGCTCTGTAGACCTGTTCATGTGCATTCAGCTGGTGGCAGTGCTGTGAGCTGGGGGAGTCCCTTTTGAGCACAGTTTTTCACATTACCAGAAAGCCTCTCTAGAGCTGTAACAAAAGCCTCTGCCGTTTTTAGACACTGATCATTTCAACTAACATTTTTGAAGAGAGCAGAGCATCTTCTCAAAGCCTTGATGAAAAATTACACAACCAACAGCAAGCAGTGTAAGCTGCTGTTGCATGTTCTTTCCTTCCCGCAGCTATGTGTTCTCACCCCTTTGCCCCATAGGCATGGGCAGCTGAGAGGGAGAGTAGGAATGAGCAGCTGGCTGGGAGACTTCCTTTGAGGCAGGTCAGTCATCGGTGGGATAGAAGTAAAGTAGAAATGGATCTGGCTGGTCCTTTACACTTACAGTTCCTCTCTCCTGTACTCTTTTCAGGCTGCCCAGGTGGAGATAGTTTGATCTGTGACCATGCACAGATTTGTGTCGCCACATTCTGAGAAAGGGAAAACCAGTAATTATTTATTAAAAGATGTTCTTTCAAATCCATTTCTACCTGTGTCAGGAAGGGAGGGATAGCAGTGTTGCTTCCAAGAAGTGCACACTTTACACGGCTAGCAGGATGCATATTTGTAGCTCCCAGGTATCTGTTTGCATAAAAGCACAATAAAATAGCCATAAATTGATTTTCAAATAATGTATTTAGATTACAGCTGAAAGATATACTGGAGTGTTTTATTGTGTTTGGCTTCAGTGCTGTTTCTGCAGCCATGACTGGCAACACAGCCTCCAAATTCCATTTTAAGCAAAACACAAGAAGCCGTATTAAAATGCAACAGCAAAAGCAACCAGCCAACCAAAAGAACAGCTTTTAATGTTCTTAAAGATAATGTCCAGAGGTCATAGTATTAGTAAGGCTCTATTAATGCATAGAGCCCTGCTTTTAAAATGGAACAGAAATAGATGCCATTTTCCAGAGGGTTTGGTATAATAGAGAGTCCTTTGGAATTAACTGAAGATTAGAGTTTATCATGGCTGGAATTTCTTAGAACAGTGGAGTTTCTGCCATTCTTCTAGGCATAGAATAGTTTTAACAGAGACATGAAACTGATTTAAGTCTACTGGCAAAAAGTGTATTTTGCTTGAATATGTTTATGGACCCTTTAGAAGTAATCCAGTTTCAAGTTTAAGGATTAGGGACCACTGATTAAAAACAGTTGCCCCCAAGAATTCATTTTATAAAGGAGTTTTGTTATATACACATACATGCATATATATGTACGTATGTATATAAGTGGATACACACACACTTTTGATGCTGTATGGTGGATGCAGCAGGTATATATCCAGTTAAGCTTTTGTGGTACTTGGGTTCTTCTGCCTTCTACTGTTTTGAATGGACAGTGGAAAACATATACCAAATTTTATATAAGGGGAAATCTGCTGCATCCACTGCCTTCTACACCTTTTCTTATCCCTGGCTCTCAGTGTAATTTGTAACCTATGGGAAGAGGGAATCTTGGAATGATTTGGTTTATGCATCTGGCAGCCTTCAGAACCCAAGGCCAGAGTGAGAGATGGTGTAAATCAGTTAATCTCCATTCCCAAACATTCTAATCAGCAATTATCAGTCTAAATGAAGAATTAAGAAATCATTATCACATTCATTAATGACAACAACACAGCATTATGGAAATTAACACTCACAGTCCCAGCTACACTAAAGACTCCTGAGAAATGTCTTTATTAGTCCCCTGCTAAATGTCAGGCTCTGCTTTTACGGTTATTGCTGCTATAGATAGTGGGCTCAGTTCCTCCTTATGAGGCGATTGCGCTAATAAATGTTTCAGTTGTGTGAATGTTTTGACATGGAAACAATTTTCAGTCCAATTCATAAACCAGGAAGAGGTACTGCAGTGGGACACATGGTGCTTAGTTTTGTATTTATAATATCGCCAACCTTAGTGTTGTGTGATTTAGTGATCCTGGTTTCCTTGTAGGTCATTGCAGCTCCTTCTGCTTCTCCTTAATTCAGTGTGAGACCCACCTCCACCCTCTTGTGCTTTTTTCTGTTTTGCTATAAGACTTTGTGTATAATTGAGTGTAAATAGAAGAATCATTGCCTTTGTGTATATTGCTATTACATGTGACCTGCCAGAGCTTTTGATGAGGATAAAGTTCCTGAAGAGAGTAAACCAACCCCAAACCCCCACCAGTTCCCCACATGCTGGGGATGGGAGAAAGGGGGCTGTGGGCAGCTGGCAGGGGAGCATCGTTGTTTCATTCCTCCCATGAGCATACTGGAGCCTCAGCCAGGTGTGGGGCTGTGTGAGGATTTGTGTAGCTGAAGGAGTAGCAGTGCTGCCCAGAAAGGATGGATAACCTGGAGGTGTCTTTATTATGGGGCCCCTGTGACACTGTGTTATGCAGCTATGTGCCTTTGTAATGACTGTAATAACAGCACAGGACCTAGTTCCTGCTCAGTGCTGCTGCATGAGTCAAAGTCCTGCACTACGTATATAAGGTATATATGTCTCCACTTCCTTCTGAAAGAGATACAAAAGTCTGTTGCTGGTGCATCTGAAGTGCAGAGGTGAGGTACTGTGGGCAGGAAAGCATTCTACCTGCCACATCATGGTTTTATGTGGTCAATACCCAGGTGTCTTCCATAGCCTTGTGCTGAGGTAGGCTGTGAACTCTGCCTGTGCCAGGTCCTAGATCTAGGTTTTAGGTGGTGGTGTCCATTTTTTCTGTGGCCAAACCTCTCTTGAGAAGACCAGCAGCACTGCACATCTCCTTGGGTGCAGTTCCCTGCACCTTTTTGCCCAAGGGCTGTGCCAGCTTGCTGTTCCCCACCACGCTTTGGCTACTCCCTATCATCTGCAGTGCTGCTGGTGCAAAGAGCATTTAAGCAACTTGGAGACGCATCACCCACGTGTCTCCATTCTAAAATGGCAGGAACACCCGTGCTGGCCCTGCAGCTGGGTACACTGGTCAGCACTGACCTTAACCTCCCAGCACAATGAGGAGCTGTAGGGAGCTGCTGATCTGGAGGAGGATCATAGAAACTGGAACAAGAGAAAACCTTTGAGCTAAGGGTGAAACTCTCTTCAGGAAATAGCTTGGTTTAGGGCATTATCTCAGGTTGTGGGGCTTTTCCCCTCCTTTGGAAATGTGATTACATGACTGAGGTGTTAGTATGGTTAAGCTAATGAAGCTGTGACATCACCTGCTGCTCATGCTGTACAAGGTGCTTTGTATCTTTGTAGCTTATTTTGCTTTGCTGAGTCTTGATACAGGATACTGTTGTGTGACTTCAATATTGATGGAACTGTCCACACTAGAAGAGCTTTGCACTTCTACTTTGCTGGCATAGGTAAAAGGAACAATATCGTTAGTGCAGACTTTGCACTGTGAATGACCTTGTTAAGTCCCAAGAATGACTTGCACTTGGTTATCATGTTTGTAAGCCTTTGTCGGGCCAGCTGCTCATGTTAAAAACTACCTGATCTTTTACTTTCAGTCAAATCTTACCTGAAGGAGAAATAATTCTGAGGTTTGCTTTTTCTTCTGAGGTCATTACAATGCTAAAAGTGAGGTCTCTGATTAGGTAAAATGGCAAATATTTATTTATATATATAAATTCATAATATAATCAGTACCTTTCTGGTTTATTTTCTATAGATTGTATATGCTAAGGCATATTGCTGTTCTTTAATGTGCAAATACTCAAAATATTTCAGCATTGGATGGAGAATCGAATCTTCACTGAGTAAATTTACTGCCAGAAATGTGTTGAGTAATATTGAATTCCATCTCTCTTCAGCACTGAAAGCACTTGGCTCTTAGTCTTGCTTCCAAATGATCGCAGGACTCCACAGGAAGATAGGAAGTGAAGCATTTTGCTGGACTCGCGTGCAAGTTTTTTATGTCTAATTTTTAACTTAAGGAAGTAGATTTTCTGTATAATTCAAGTGCAGCTGAAATACGGGGAAGGAGAGGTAAGGCCTCATTTTTTTTCTGGAAAGCACACGGTGCTTGGAGTTCATCAGCCTCTTGCATCCATGACCATCATCTCTGGTGTCTGGCTATGTGCTGGGGTATGATTTTGAAATTGTTTTAAATTCAGAGTGATTTTAGACATTTGTGACGTAATGTTTTTCAGAATAAACCAAATGCAGACTTTGCCTGGAGTAGCTTTTTCAAGCTGGAGAACCAGTTTAACCAAACAGGACCTCTGGAATGGAGTAGGTCACATTGGTCGGCTGATCTCTAACCAGTTTACAAAGTGGTTTATTTGAATAACGTGGAAAAGTTGTATAATATGTATAAAACGTCACTTCTTACCGTGACTAATTTGTGCAGTAAAACCAAGGTATAATGTTTCTGCTAGTGCAGTGCTGGAATCGAGGGTGCTGGGGGAGCATCAGCCCATGCTGGATGGGTGTTTGCTGATACAGGCCTTGCCTTGTGCCCAGCATGGGGAAGATGTGCTGCCATCAGCTCCTTGTTGAGTGCTGTGCTCACCAACCAAACGACTGTGATCAGAGTTGTATTTTGTCCATCATCTTTTGTACTGAAATCAGCTATTGTGTCAGAATCAGCCGTGGCATGTTATCGACTCTCCTTTGCACTGTCTCTGTTAGATCTCAATCAGTTGTAATTTTTAAATGCTAATGTGCCTTACTGTCATTGTAGGAGATTTCTTACCAAGAGTTTTCTATCAAATATGGTAAAATCTTTGGGATTTCTTGATCATTAAACGTTTATATTTGTTTTTTCTGTTGTCGGACATGTGCTTACTACATTAGGAGATATTGCAGCTATACATTTTAAATAGGGAAGCCACACACATTTGAGCATTGAGTCCCCAGTCCTCGTTTCTCCTGACAGTTGTGCTCAATGCCTGCTGTAAGGTGCAGTGTATACACAGCTGTGTGCACTGTTCTCCTGCTCTGTATGGTACACACATAGGCACACATGGAAGTTTTTTGGCAATGTAAATGGGGCGTTGACTGATGATAAGTGGCCAGCAGCAGGATTTCACCTTGTTCTGACTTCAGTTCTCTGTACAACCAGGCTGCAGTTTGTCTCATAAGGAGTAATAAGCAATGTGATGGCAGTGATGTGCCGTTTGCCAGTGAGTAGCACCCTCCTGTGGGCCAAGTCCGTATTCTGAAGATGTAAGAAGCAATGGATTTGTTCGGGTTTGGTGCTACTTGCACTTTACAATGTGTACTTACAACACGTGGTATTACATATTTAGCCTTACAAAATAGCTGCAATGTATTTCAGTGTTGACATAACAGGTTATATGACTTGGTCAGGTCATGGCCGGTCAGAGTCAGAGCAGAAATGAGAACAGCTCTGAGTGCAGTTCTGGGCAGTTTCTGTGAGCATTATCATGTCCTTGAGTTCTGCAAAAGATTTTCTTAATCCAGTACTGCTCAGCTTTTACCTGAGGATGCTTTTTACCTTAGGAAACCTCAGAGCACATGCTGTAATTTTTGTGTTGGTACCAACAGAGCCATAGGAGCACTCAGTTATGGGGAATGCCAGCAGGAGCTTTCTGCTCTCTTGAAAAGCATGGGACAGCCGTTGCCTTCAGTTGGGCGATGGATCAGAGCTAATGGGCAATAAGCAGCACCTTTACCTGTGCTCCTCAAAGCTCTATCTTACATGTGAACGACTAATTCTCACCAAACATACTCCTGCACTAGAGGAGACCCCACCAGCCACATCTCCTGGGTAACGGCCTGGTGGAAGCTGCTTGGGAAAGGTGCACCACAGGTCCAGTCGATGCAGAGCCCTCCCAGCACCTGATAAGCAGCAGGCTAGAAATTTCCTGAGTACTTAGACCTTTGCACAGCTTTTGCAGCACTTCTTAATGAAGCTTCCTTCACTTTCCCTTTACTCTCACCTTTAGGCTCCCACCACACCCTGTGGCAGCATGCCTCACTGCTTTGTTATGTGAAAAAACGGCTTCTTCAGTTTGAAACCTAACAGGAGATCCATTCTTCTTGTATAGCAGGTATTTAGAGATATGCCATAGTTTCTGGACTTCTTACCCATCTGCAGGAGCATCTTTCTGTCCTGTGGCATTGAGATGTGCCCTCCATAGCGTGCCTCTCCACTGCCTTGGTGAGCGATGAGCTGGTGCGTGTTGTTGGGAGAGCTCAGGAGCCAGCACAGCTCTGCCTGACACAGAGCATGCCATGCTACAGTGGGGCAAGTTGTGGTGCCTGCAGGTAGGGTGACCCTGTGAGCCAGCCAACAGCTACAGGGGGAAGCAGCATCCCACCGACCCGGCCTTGGTGCCAGGAAGAGGTCATGAGCAGCACACATGGGTCAAGGCTGAGCTGATGCCAAATGACCTGGGCTGAACGCCAGTTCGGTATGAAATAGAGATGTGTCTCCCTGACTTTATTCCACTGCATTCGTCTGTAATCAATTTAATCTGCTTACAGAGCCAGTATAGCATTTTCAATTACCAGCTTGATCATTTGGAAAAGGGTCATAAACACTGGGCATTTCTGATGCAGGGAAAAACATGTACAAACCATGAAGTGCCGTAGAAGTTGGCAAGGAATTATTTTTACCCTCCTTATATAAATTGGGAGTGCTCATCAAATGCTTTTTATGATGTGCTTGGAAATGCTCCTTTTTCCATCTTCTAGGAGTGGGCATCAGTGCTGGAGGAAGGGCATGTAGCAGGATGTTAGCAGTGGACCACTGTGCGCTGTCCTCAGTGGCTGCACGGTTGATGGGTGTGTGACCTCTGCAGCCACATCCTTTTAGATCTGCTACCTCTGCACTCAGTTGCTTTGCAAGGACATATGGTACATCTCACAGCTTTCAAAATAGACTAAGAAACACGCCTTGCATGTCTGTCTGCACAGTTAATTGCTGGGAGTAAGCTGTAGCTTAAATAGATGCTCTTTATCATGCTTATTTGTAAGTTCCTTGGTCCCTCTCAAACTCCGGAGTGCTGTGACTGCATTACTATGTGCACTCAGAGGGTGAATGACATTTTTGGCCTCACAGTGTTCATGTCTGCAGAGAACCTCACCTTCACATTGCATTCTCAGCTGTGATCCCTGCATGTTAGCATAAACTTACCTGCGAAGTAGTGGGAGGCTGCAAAAGCTGTTTTATTTTCTGGGATGACCTGGTGTACTGCTTCCACACTCTCCAGTGTTATCTCTTGCAGAAATGTGAATCCCTTTCCAGGAAACCATCAGAGAGATTCTGTTCAGATTTTTTGCCTTCGGATGCTTTGGTGGCGTTTTGCTGTGTCTCAGCAGTGGGATCACTTCAGGGCTTGTCTCCTTTGCCTTGTTTTTCCCTTAAAAAATATAATGTTTTGCAAATATATATGTATTGACAGTTCATTTCCAAGCGGAACTGATCTAGCAGCCGTCTGAAAAGCCTGTCAAGTCCTGTATCCAAAGGGAAAGGCAAGCAGCTCTCTTGGATACCTGGCACCATTACCCGGCTCACTTGCCTTGTTTTTCGATAAAGCTCTGTGTGATAAGTAACTGTGGAGCTGAGGGGTGCAGCTGTGTACTAAGCCAGGCTGGCCCATTTATGGAGCCAAGACATGAGTGCTGCTATTTGAAAGGCTTCCAGAAGCCAAACAGTTGTAAGTGTATTTACAAGCCTTAAGGCAAATCAAAAGTCCTTGTGCAATGCAGCTAGCTCTGTTCCAAAGGAAATGAGAGATGCCAGCTTGTCCTCCTAAACAGAACTGATGCATTGACACAGCAGCGAGACTTGAATTTGCAGCACTTACCCACTGCAAAGTGCCTGAGTAGCAATTTCAGACATAATTTCATGACTTTTTTCTACTTTAGGATAGAAAACACAACAGCCCACTACTGCGTTTCCCTATATCTGGAGCTTGGACTTGTGCTGCTCTCTTGCTGGCTGGCTGCAATGTCTGTTGCATAGATGGATGCTACATTCCTCACATACTATGCCATAAGTGCAGACTTGAGATTTCATGCTTTCTGCTTGTCTTGAAAACAGAGGGTGCCCTGTTACTGGCAGGCAACATCCTGCCTACAGTTGCATGGTTCAAGTTAATACCATCTGTCCAACCCAGCCTTGCCCAGAATGGACCTAAACAGTTAAGTGAGTTTATGGTGACGATAAAGAATGACCCTTGAAGATGAGTTTGAAAACAAACAGTTTCAGCAGTTAGCTGTAGTGACCTTGCATCTGGAGCAGTGCAGCCTTACTCAGCTCAAGGTCGCATGAAGTCCTGTTGTGGGTTTCTTTTTTTAGGCTGTCTGATACACATTTTTTAGAGCAAAGGTGAAGTGTTTGCAGTTCCTGCCCTTGCCTCACCTCATGCACTAAAAGTGGTTTCAGAGATGGACACAGTGCTCAGTGTCACTGTGTTCTTACACCCCTTCTGCCAGGACAGAGAACATAAAATGACCTCAGAGGCCACAGCCTGAACTTCCATCACAGAGGGGACCACGCATGAAGGTTTGCCATTTCGAAGAGATCATTGCCGAGAACCTCGTGCAGAACAGAAATGCACGGGGAAACCAGCTGGGACAAGAAGCTTGAGAGTGTAATTTCAGTGAAAGTATGGAATATTTTAAAGTAGAGTTTATAAAAGCAACTGGGAATCTGTGCACAAGGAAGGGAGGAAAGAAATGTAGGGGAGGATGGCAGGAGATGCACAGAGGCAGAAGGCATGAAAAAGAACTGCTCCCCAAAACCTGTGCCCTGGGGAGCTGGAAGAGCGTGGCTGTATGGCTTATCAAACAGTGGGGAGATTGTAGGTAGCCTGGATACTGTCACGAATGGAAAAAGTGCTTTGTCCCATTTTCATGGTGGACAGCTCAGAGATCCAGAACTGGAAATGAATGCTTCCTAAATAAGATAAAACCTAGAGATGAGCTGTGCTCAGATGTGTGTCACCCCAGCAGACAAGCTGACTTCAAAGACCAGCCTGGCCACCTCTTCAGTGACTGGATTTCAGGATGAAGGAACCATACAGAAAATAGAAATTTGGGTCATTTGCTGAGGAACAAGGTGGAAAATCTAAATCGGTAGGTAGAGGCCAAGACGTATCAGTAGGGCCAAGACACAGAATGAGCAATGTCTAGGAAGGGTTATAAAGCATATGAAGGATGAACTTTTAAAGACAGGAGGAACAACAAGGCAAAGGAAGAATACAGTCCATTACTGAAAGAAGGGAAAAGGGAGCTATCAACAGACGTACCTGAAAATATATGAGCTGTGGAGGACTGGCAGAGAATAAAGAATTCATATAAATAGCTAAATACATTAAGCAGCTGTCTCCCCTACCATGTGCTCTCGTTTCTTCCTGCTGCCAGAGAGCACTGATATTTCTTATTTATTTACTCTAATTACTGAGTTGCAGGCTTCCACTGATGAGATAAATGTAGCTCAGGATGCTCATCTTCCTCTTCTCTTCCCTCAGGGTGTCTCCCCAGCATCTAAATCAAAGCCTTATGAAAATGTCATCTCTCCATAGCCCACACCATCTCCCTCAACACTGTGGGGTCTCAGCCCTCTCCCCAAGCCCAGAATACAGGCAGTGCCAGGAGCAGAGGCAAGGCCCAAGCTGCCTCACTGGCAAGCGTTATTCCTGCTCCATAGAGCAATGGCACATCCAGCAAAATCCTAGGGACTAGGCTGATGGAAGAGATGGAAAGCAAAGGGTGAAGGATGAGGTGAGTGGGAGTGTGTGCTGAGAGGTCTGGTGTAGGTTGTTTGCAGAAATCACAAGGGCAGAACTGTTACAGCAGGTATTTATGAGGCTGCTGTTTCAATGCAGGATGATGGAACGTTACCTTTTTTCCCTGACCACTGGTGCAATTGATCACCTTTACCTACAAAAAAAACCGCAAACCTGCACTTTACTGATTGTGCTTACTTCTGCAAAGTGAAATCCTTCATTTGTGCTAAAAAGATCCATGCTGGTCTCTAAAAGGCGTGTGCAGAAGGTAGATTGTGCAGGTTTGACACATCGTGAGTTCTTTATCTACCCAGAAGGACCCTGTGTCATCAACTCCCCTTTGCTGTCTGTGCAGAGCTGTGTCTGACAAAGCCCCTGTGAAGCTGGTGCTGCTGGACACAGGGAGCAGGCAGACAGCTACTGGGAAAGAAAAGTAATCCTGGAACAAGTTCTGCTTTTTGGTTGGTTTTGGAGCAAAAGCTTGACCAGAAGATGAAAACCTGAGTGGAGAAGCCTGGCGGGACTCGGGCTACCATGCACTCTCAGTTCAGGGAGGGGCAGAGCAATGGCACAGGCATGAAGATTTCTTTACATCGTTCTCCTTGTTTAGCAAACACATCTCCAGATACCAGCAATACTGTTATCTGCCCGGAGCACTTCTCTAAACCCCTTCAATTATTCTTAATGGCCAGAAGGAGTTTTCATCAAAAATACTCTCCCAGAACGATGTTTGTTTTCAAAGCACAGCTCTGGTTGGTTGGCTGCACTGTCTTCATCGGCTGGAGCGAGATAAAAAGGCCAATTGCTTGGCTGAGTAACTCAGATCTCTTCCCAAGGGAAGTGGCACAGGGTCCAGAAGGAAGGTGAAGGCAACAGGTTTGCAGTTGTTAGTCTCATGCTTTATTTGTCCAGTGTGTGCTGTGAGTGAGGAAACAGATCCGTCCACAGGGGAGAAGCTCCAGGCAGTGAGGAAATAGCTCTTGTATCTCTGTGCAGCCAGAGGTAAGAGATTTGGGATGGGACTGGTGATGTGAAACAAACCCATGGGGCAGGAGAACAGGCTTTCTCGTCATCCTTCTTCAGTGTCTGAACTGCAGCCACTCTGGATCCCCTCTTGGGAGAACTCTGTGTGTGTGTATTATTCATTTTTGACAAAAAGGTTGGTTTGTTGTACCTGCATTTTGACTGAAAATCCTGGAGCAGCTCTGGGAAGTGCCTGTGTTACTTAACCAGACCAAAGAAGGGGGATGCTTTCATTCGGCAGACAGGAGCCCCTGCGATGGGCCTGTTTGTTGCAAGTCAGCAGTGTACTTTAATATCTTGAAGTGGTAAAGGAAAAAGTATTTTGCACATTGCCTCCTTCATCCATGTGTTACATTCCTAAAGCATCACTTGGAATATCCCAACATTTTCAAAAGAGGTTTTGCTTACATGAATGTGTCATCAGGAAATGCAGTTCCCGATGAAGTGTTAGGTTCAGTGAAGTAATATTGTCTGATTTTAGCCCATTTTGCTGGTCTGTTTCAAAACAAGAGGTATGTTAGGAAGGAGTACAGGGGGCTCTGTAGCTCGGTCCCTGATGTAGGCACCTGTGCCAGTGTGAATGCAGTTCAAACCATGGTCTCAGGGTTGTGGTTAATTAGACCCATAAATGAAAACCAACAAATTAACCAGCACCATGGGAAAGTGCTTTTCTGTTTGGTTTGTCTGAGGTTATTTTCCTTTATTTATCCATGCAAACTGTATGAGCCCTGGAGCTAAGCATAACTTACATAACTGCAACACTTCATGGCTGCCTGCTCTCCTGCCTTAGCTCTCCTGGCGCAATGGAGGACATGTCAAGACAGAAGTCAGGACAGAGCAAAGACAAACTGTGCTCCCCAATGCCAGAAGAGCCTCCTGCAAACTTTATACATGTCAGACTGGAGGAGTATGAGCCTACAGACTTCAGCACTAAGGAGCTCATCCTAAAGAAAGCGAGAGAGGTCTGCACATGCAATCATCAAACCATCATCACCTTCCTCTGTCGGCTGTTCCCAGTGCTGGACTGGCTTCCCCGTTACAATGTCAAGACGCAGTTGCTTGGGGATGTCATATCTGGGCTCCTGGTGGGGATAGTCGCCATCCCGCAGTCCATCTCCTACTCCCTCTTAGCCAACCAGGATCCCATCTACGGAATCTACACCAACTTCTTCTGCAACATCATCTATGTTTTTATGGCCACTTCGCACCATAACTCTGTGGGCTCCTTCGGCGTCCTGTGCCTGATGATTGGGCAGTCTGTGACCAGGCACCTCCAGCTAGCAGGGTACAGCTATGACAGCGCTGGCTATTCGCTGGTGGGCAACTCCACCTCCTCCAGCAACGGGACGAGTGCCTGTGGCAGGAGCTGCTACGCCATCACCGTTGCCCTTTCTTTGAGCTTTCTGGTCGGTCTTTACCAGGTACAAATATTTGCTCTTCTGCTGTTTCCTCTCTGGCTTTTCCCTTCTAGGAACTTCTCTGTCCTAAAGAGCTCAAAGCTGCTGTTCAGACTTACAAGTTGTGAGAAACCTTTCCTGATGTGGCTAGACCCTGACACCCTTGAATCAAATGTAGGGATTTAGAAACCCACAAACACGACTGAATGGGGGGTTTTATTTCCTCCTGTATGATAGGTCATGTGCTTATATTTCCTTATGATCAGACACAGCAAGGGAGGAGAAAGAACCACTTTCCCACCACCCTGGTCCTGGAGGTGGACCAACTCCCGGTGAAGGTTAGAGCATGTTTGGGGCTGTCAAGAGCTGCTGTCTAACACCCTGCCATCAACAGGGGCTCCTTCAAAGCCCATGCTCCCTGGGGATGTTCCCACTGCCTGAGCCTAGCTGTTGATGAACAACTTCGGGCTCTTTCACTGGGACAACTAAAATTCTATGCGTCACACCAGTTATAGGCCACCGAGGGATGTTTTGATAGGGCTACTGCCTGGACTTGTGCTACGTGCTCTTATTGCTTGTAAGGAGACAGTGGTAGGGAGCTTGTAGGCTTCTTTGCATGGCACCCTAGCCACAGACAAGTGTTACAGGTAGGTTTCTTTAGTTTGTCATACCTCAGATTAACCACTGAAGATAAAGTCCCCTGCCTCACACTGACTGCTCAGCAGACAGAATAGAAGTGGAAGCAAATTGACATAAACTGACAGTCACCTCTTACAGCCCTGCTCATCGATGCTAAAGGCATGGCTGGCTTGCTTTTCAGATTCTGCTGGGGGTTTTACAGCTGGGCTTTGTGGCTGTCTACCTGTCAGAACCTCTCCTGAGTGGCTTTGTGACCGGCTCCAGCCTCACCATTATCACCTCCCAGATGAAGTATCTCCTGGGACTGAAAATCCCTCGTCATGAAGGGGTCGGGTCCTTCATCCTCACATGGGTTGACCTTTTCAGATACATCCAGAACACCAACATCTGTGACTTGGTTACCAGCCTGGTTGCTTTGGCCATCATAGTGCCTGTCAAAGAGATCAATGACCGATATAAGGAGAAGATGAAGGCTCCATTCCCCACAGAGCTGCTGGTGGTCATTGTAGCCACAGTAATATCTTACTACTTCAACTTTGAGGAGCGATACAAGTCTGATGTTTGTGGGGATATTCCCACTGGTTTCAGGAAACCCACTTTACCAGATATAAACCTGTTTTCCAGCCTGGCAGTTGATGCTGTTCCCATTGCTGTTATTGGCTTTGCCATGACCGTCTCCCTGGCAGAAATCTTTGGCAAAAAGCATGGCTACACTGTCCGTGCCAACCAAGAGATGATTGCCATTGGCATGTGCAACCTCATCCCTTCTTTCTTCTACTGCTTTGCCAGCTCTGCAGCCCTCACCAAGACTTTGCTGAAGGAGTCCACGGGGACACAGACCCAGGTCTCTGGCCTGGTCACCTCCCTGGTGCTGCTGCTAGTGCTGCTGTGGATTGCCCCGCTCTTCTACTCACTGCAGACCTCCATCCTGGGGGTGGTCACCATTGTCAACCTGAGGGGGGGCCTGAGCAAGTTCTGTGACGTCCCCCGCATGTGGCAGCTCAGCAAGCTGGACACGGTGGTGTGGTGGACAACCATGCTGTGCTCCACTCTGATCACCACAGAGATTGGGCTCCTCGTGGGTGTCTGCTTCGCTCTGCTCTGTGTCATCTTCCGCACGCAGAGACCCCGGGCCACGCTGCTGGGTAAGGTCAGCAGCACGGAAATCTATGAGGACCAGTCCACGTACAGGCAGCTCAGCAGCATCGCCAACATCAAAATCTTCCGCTTCGAGTCATCGCTCTACTATGCCAACAAGGACTATTTCAAGACTGTTCTCTACCAGAAAACAGGGGTAAATCCTGTCCTGCTGGCTGCTCAGCACCAAAAGGTGGAGGCCCAGGCAAATGCAGACACAGGCAACAGAAAGAGCTTTTTCAGCACCAGGTTTGTCTGCCTGAAACAAGCCAAGAAAAGGTCTGGGAAGCCTCCAGAGGATGCCCGTCCTCCCTCTGTAGACATGCACACCCTCATCCTTGACTGTGGGGCGATGCAGTTCATAGACACTGTGGGTCTCTCGGTGCTAAAGGAGACACGTCATGACTATAAGGAAATTGGTGTTCAGGTACTCCTGGCCAACTGCAACCCTTCCCTCCGCCACCGGCTCCGGGAAGGAGGCTGGGTTGGCAAGGCAGACAGTGGTGGACAGCTGGCTTTCCACAGCATCCACGAGGCCGTGCGGTTTGCTGAATGGTGGTACTATGCCCGGCAGGAGGAGAGCAAGGACAAGGATGCTCTCCAGGATGCTGAAGACCTGAACGGAAGTTCTTTGTAATGAAACGGAAGGCGTCTTTGTAATGCTCTGTGTAAGGACTGTTGCCTAACGGGGATGGGCTTGGGATGTACCTGAGAGCAGTTTTAGTCTTTGCACTGTCAGAGCGTGCTAAAAAGACTTTGAACTGCCAGCAGCAGGCACGGGGCCGGAGGATGGGGTAAGGTGTGGGTTCAGCAGACATTGCCAATTGGTGGATAATCCGAGCGGCTTTTCAAGGGCTGTCCTGTGGGACAAGAGCTCGAATGGGTTTTCACCGCCGGCCCTGTCGGAAAGGGCTGTGGGGCCGGAGGAGCCGTGGGTGCCGGGACCCGCGTCTCGGGTGGGCGCTGGGGGGCACGATCGAGCCGCGCTGCGCTCTCTGAGCGGGGGTCAGTCCCGAGCGCCTCCGCCGCTGGAGCCGCGGCCGCGGGGGCCGGGGGGCTGTGCCGGTGCCCGCTGCTCCGAGCGGGTGAGGACGAAGCGCTGCCTCCGGCCCCGGCTCCGGAGGAGGTGCGGAGCGAGGAGCCCCCGAGCGCACCCACCGCCCGGAGCGTTGGCCCGCCGGGATGTGCGGAAGCAGGAGGTGAGCGGCAGCAAGTCCGGGATGGAGCCGGGCCCCGCTGACCAGGTGACATTCGGAGCTGGCTGTAAGGACCCCCCAGCATGGGACATCCCTGTCCTGTGCTAGAGGTGCTGCCACAGAGCAGGTATTGCTGCTGCAGTGGCCATCGCAGGAAGGAGCATTGCAGGGGTCTGTGAGTGATCCAAGCTTCATCCCCACGGTGGCACTAACCACCATCGGACTGGTTACTGGGGAGAGGGAGGGTTGAAACGGGACACTGAGGCCGAGGAGAGAGGAGCTGTAGGCAACGTCTGATATCCATTCCTCTAAGGAGCCCTGGTGATGCTTCCCACTTCCCCACAGGGAATCACAGCCCAGGCGCGGAGGCCAGGCATGAAGGTAAGCAGCTCCTGTGCTGTGCCTCTTGGCTGTGCTGCTCAAGATGTGCACCCACACACAAGAAAGGGGCTGCAGCCAGCTCAGACCTACAAGGAAAGTTCAGAGACACACCTGTGTCTTGTAATGTGGCATTTCCTTCTGTGTGCATTTCCAGGGCCCATATGGTGGCCCAATGCAGAATAACCAGGGAAGAACAGGACACCAGCATCCTCTCTTGTGGTGCAGACCCTTGCAAATTGCAGTGTGGAGAAATGAACAGCCCAAGGCATCTTCTGCTGCTGGGCAGCAAAGCCACTCACCCACCTCCCCAGAAGTGCAGCGGTGAGGGCTATGGCCTGATTGCACCAGGGTTGAGCACCACCAGCCCCACTCGCTCCTTCGCTCACTAATGTATGCTCATTGTTTCTCACCTTTATTGTCAGACTGCCCTTCTCTTCCCACAGCCACAGTCAATGCAGGAAACCGATTGCAGAGGCTCATTTATTTCCCAAACACCCTACTGCACGCAGTTTGCAGCTCCTCAGTGGCCACAAAACAACAGCAACAAACCTGGGAACAGCAAAACACTCCCTTACAAACTAAGAAGTTTTGGAGAACTGCATGGGGTTTGTTCAGCTGACAGTTCTAGCCTTCTGTGTTGTGTGCTGCAGGGGAGGAGAGGAGCTTTAGAATCATAGAATAGTTAGGGTTGGAAAGGACCTTAAGATCATCTAGTTCCAACACCCCTGCTATGGGCAGGGACA
>JASSUY010028301.1:0-79312 GCA_032466535.1 Forpus xanthops | reverse complement strand
TTACTGTAAGGGTGGTGAGGCACTGGAATGGGTTGCCCAGGGAAGTTGTGAATGCTCCATCACTGGCGGTGTTCAGGACCAGGTTGGACATAGCCTTGGGTGGCATGGTTTAGTGGGAGGTGGCCCTGCCCATGTCAGGGGGGCTGGAACTGGATGATCTTGAGGTCCTTTCCAACCCTAACTATTCTATGATTCTATGATTTCTAGCACTTCATATATTCTGTGGCTTTCCAGTCCTCCTTTAATGGTTCCCTGTCGCAGGTTTAACAGGCCAGTGCATTCATTTAGAGAATAAAGTTGAAGGCACTATTTTAAACATAATGTATGGTAAATGTTATGCCACATGGAAAGGTAACTGCGCTCTGTCCTGTGCTTTCACTAACTTTAGTCTCAAGCAGTTACAAGAATTTTTCACCACAAGTTTGACTGTATTAATGGAAATAGAGTTTTAGTCCTTGGCTTTTTAAAATTGCAGGTAAGTTCCCTTGCTTGCCAGCGTTGAGAGAAGGTTGGAAGTGATTTGTTAATGTTTGACAAATGTATCATCGGTATTTGTTTTCATGCCATGTCATAAAAAGTGTCATGCTGAAACTATCTGCCTGTAATCAGCCTTGTGCTGTGATTTTACTTTGTTATTTTGGTCATGGCATGACAGTGACTGCTGTTTTCACAAGTACAAGCATAGGCAGCTTTTTGGATACCGTAACTGCTCAACAGGAAGGATGTATCTTTTACTGCATGAAAGACAGAGAAATGCAGATGAAAAAGGACCTACGGGCAAGGGAAGAGGCAGCTCCTCTTGACTGGAGGTCTTGCTCTGCTGTTGGACCACTGGAAGGAGAAGAGGCTAGAGGCTGGGCTGTGCACTCCTGCCGTTCTTTAATCACAGAGTATCTTGACTCCTGACTCCTTAATGATTTATTCTCTTCATTTAAGAGATGGAGAGAACAATCTGGTGAGCTGCTGGACAAACTGGGAACAAAGTCACCACTCTTTTTTAATTTCTGTTTTCTTTTTTCCCCACTTTTTATTTTTTCTCCTTTTTCTCTTTCTCCTCTTCCTTTCTCTCTTTTTTAATCCCCCACAAACCTGACAGTGAAAAATAGGACAGGGCTTGCATGTATAAGGCACTGGTATAGTCAGGATCATGGTAAATAACAGTGCTGTGTATGCCATTAATACAAGAAAAGTACCAAGTTTAAAACCACATAAAATGATACCTCATTATTTGGCAGATTTAGATCTAATTTTTTTACCCTGGTTGTTTTTATTGTACATGACATGAAGATGTTCCCTCCCTCCCTTGTTCTGTTAGATCTTCCTCTTACAAATGTGCAAACCTTCTTTGGGTACATTGTCAAAACAAACAAGGAACAAGTATAGATGGCTATGGGTGAACTGGGTAGCATCAGCAGGAGCAGAAGGACCAAAGCCTGACTGACACTGCTGAGACTCAAAAGCACTTGGCAGTTTGAAGGCAGTCCATTTTCTTAGTAGCCTCTGAACTTAGCCCTTAGATGAATGCAGTGTAGTGGGACGCTGAAAAATGGGTGTAAATATTTAGATCTGTGTACAATGCATTTTGGTTCTTCTAATTGGTATCCCTCAGGAGTTAATCGTGAAGTCACCTGTTTTATTGAGCTGAAAAAGGGAGCAATGACCATTAACAGCCATCGGACTGGAATACCATGTGTATGTCTGGTCCTCAAGGGATATGGCATGTCCTGGTCAGGGTGAGGAGAACAGGGGAAATAATGTGGTCTCTGACTCTTCTTTCTTCCCTGGCTCAAAGCTTCTCTGTGCAGCTCTTATGTGAGGAGTTAAAGCATCTACCTTGAGCAAAGGGGATGCTGTGAGCAGCGATAAAGCACCTTGCGTGCTCCAGCCTACTTGTGCAGCTGTGCTGAGCATCACTCCTGATGGGCTCTTTCCTCCATATCAGTACAGTGTGCCAGAATTAAGAAGGAAGAGGCTGGGACATGGTTACTGCTCTTGTGCTCTCAGATTGCTCTGCCATGAGCTGGGGGTGTGGGGTGAGGCATCTGTGCTACCAAGCTGCCTGGAAAGAAGGGGTTGATGTGTGTGGTAGTGGGTGGATGCTGGAACTGTGAGGAGGTGTTGAGCCCTGTAGTTTGGATGTTTAACATTAGTGGTGTAGGGAGCTGGGCAGGTGGCATGCAGAGCCCCATCTCCTGAGGGAGGAGCCCAGAAAGTGGAACAGCAAGTGGAAGGATGGCTTGGGGAGCTCCTGCTGGGAAATGGAGTGGAGGTTTGCATAGGAACTGGGTGCTGTATGTAGTTAACCTCAATGGGATTGGTGGTCCATGGTACAGGTGACAGGTTGGTGGGAGCTCTGAAGATGAACAGTGACCTGATCTGGAAGGAACCGTGAGTCCATGCTGTATGAACAGTGATGATGTTTATGACAGCAGCTTATGTATGTGCTGTGTTTTGTCATCTTTTCTTCCACTGCCTGTTTAGGGTTTGTTTGTCAGGACTGGTTGGACTAGGTTTGAGCTGGTACCATCAATTTAACCTTCAGGATTTTGTGTGTTCTTTAAAACCTTTTTCTTAATGGCTGTGCTGCTTGAAGAGGTTGCAGAACAATACCTGGCTGCATATGAATGCTTTTCAGGGGACATTTGTCAATGCCACTTAGCAGACATCTGTTAAGCAAGCCTAAAGCAAGCCTATTTGTAAACACTGGTACCTTGAGTAATTATTAACTGTAAATCCCTCCTTCTGGGCTGCTGTTCTCCTGGAGATTTTGAAGATGGTTGCTGATAATGGATAGGTGGTTGAAATAACAGTCCAAGGTGAAGTCTAGCAATCACAGCCTAATGCTAGTCCCTTGACTTCTTTTGCAAGGTGAAGTAGATCTACTTTAGATGTAGATTAAGACTGAATTTGAAGCTTGTTTTATCAGAGTGTGACTCCAGCTGACTTTCTCCAGCAGGCTCTGGGGTGCTTTGGCTGTTCTCCACAGAACTTGTTTGAAAGTAAATGTAGAAAGCAGGACTTTTATTTTTTTTTTTCATAACACAACAGATACATGAAATATATGCTAAATATTTAAAAATTGGGTGTTGACACACAGTGACAGTGTGTGAAAGTGGGTGAGAGACTGAAGTTTGTGAAGCTGCTGCCCACTAATTGCACTTTTGTATTGCATGTTTGCCAATAAAAAGAAAGAAGTGCATCATTTAATTTTTGGCTAGACAGGCAAATATGGAGCAGTTGCATGGAAGTGTTTGCTCTGGCACTCTTCATTGCTCATGAGAGTCTTTGCTCATGACCTGAATTCTGGGAAGGTGTCCAAGCCCTGTGCAGGCTGAACTGCTTATTTCTTGGGTTATGTGTTTTTATTATTTTGCACAACAGAATGCACAGACCTGCTTAGCAAATACCTATGCAATTATGGCTCTGTGTCCCGTTTCCAGTCCTATACCCCATGGCCCAAACTGTGAAGGCAATGCAGTTAAAGCTCTCCTTCCTGGGGAAGTCTTGTTCTGCAGTTCCAGTTCGTTCTGTTGCCTTCAACCTTGATGGTGTCTCTTTTCTCTTCATTTGAAAATGCTCAGTGATAATGATGTGATTTATTCAAGGTGACTTGTCACCTTACATCTGTCTCTGGAGGAAAAATTAACTCTCTGAGCACAGTAAGTTGTGTTTTCATTTGAATATTTGCACAACTTACAGAGAGTGCATGAGGAATTCTTGCCTTGCACTTTTGCATCCACGTTGTTGGTGTAACAGTAGCCTCTTGGAAGAAGCTGCTATAAGAGTGGTTCAAGGGTTTCTGAAACTCTTGAACTCCACTGCCATTACTGGAAGAGAGTCACATAGGAAAACAGATGTGCAGAGCCCTCAGCTGGTGCCTGGGGAGGCTGAAATCTGTGCATCGGTGGCAGAAATAAGAGTGCCTCTGTGCTGTCTCTCAAGGTAGTATGTAGCTGTTTCAAAATGCTCTGGTGGAAGTATAACTTAACATGAAATATACCCTGACTTACTGCTGGTGGTAGGATCTCAAAGCTATCCTGCCTGCCCATTATGAGCTGTTTCCCACAAAGGTGAGACTGACTGCAATCTTTCTGTTCTCTTTCTGAAGCTTAGGTAACCTGCTGATTGCATCTCACAAAGGAATGGAAATGTGCAGGTACAAAAGTTTCTACAGATCTTTAGTTAAGCCATTAGCAGATTTTGCAGATCAGAGCCCGCTGATGCTCCTGTCAAAACAAAGGCCTCAGTGGGAGCAGATGCCGTTTGAGACATCAGGGTATCCATTCAAAAGAGAAGCTTATAATCCATACAAGGAAAAAGATTTTTAATCATAACTTCCCCTTTTGTAGCCATCCATGTCAAAGTCTGGTGCAGTTTAGTTTACAAGTACATTGTATGCAGGGCCATAGCATTAGTTCCTTTGCGTGCAAACTACTTGAGGGGTTTTTGTTGCCCTTTCAGAGGCTACTGGAAGAATTTCCAGTACGAAATGGAGCTGATATTATCCCTGACCTTGGGTCATTTGAGTCAGAAGATGTTTTTAGAACAGTGTTGCTGTTTTAGAACAAAGGAGGACCTGGAAGTTTTGGAAAGTTGGGTAAATAAGACAGTGTTTGTATGGCCTGCAGCAGCTTGGACTCCTTACAGCAGGGACTGTAACAGGAGCATTGGTTTTCTTTCTGTTCTGGCCTTCACCTCCTTCCCCCTTCCTCTCTCTGCTTTCCCTCCAGCGTTGGTGGCACCCTGTGAGTGCCCTGCACAGGGAAGGGAAATGGGTTGTGTCCATGGCTGCTGATTGAAGCTGTGCTGCTGTCTGTTCTGTGTGTTTATCTAGAGAAAAGCAAGCATCCCATGTGTGTTTACTCCCTCACACAGTTGTTTGACATAGCTTGGTTCTTGCCCTAGACAGTCCAGAATCTGCCCTAGTTAGAAAAGGCAATCTGCTTTTAACTCAAAACAATTGAGGTCTGTGAATGCTCCCAGTGAAGGAGATTTGGCATTACCTTTTCCCTAGGCTTCTCTGTATTGCAGTAACACCCCTTTCCATTTGGAGTGGCATATACTTGAGCTTCCTTCCCATCCCCTAGTTGTGCCTCTTAGCGTTTGTTCTTCTGGTTTGAAGTGCTGCAGGACTTCTTTCAAAGAGCTGGTTTTGGTCTGGAAGCTCCTGGGTTAGTTGTCCTGAGCAACAGGCCTGTTCTGGATTCTGGCAGGATTATGAGTGCCTGCTTTCCGCTAACCATTCCTATCACAAGATAGATAAAAACGGGCAGATACGTCTTTAATGAATTTACAAATCTCAAAGGATTTGGCTTTCTTTTAAAGTAGGCATCTGGCTTTCCATCCCGTGTTTGGCTTCCCCTGGTTACTTTAGAATCACAGTGTGCTCCTTCCCCTGACTCTCACAGCACAAACCTTTTGCGTGGGATTGGAGCTAATTTCCAATGAGGAGTGGGATTTAGGAATGGTTTTTAGAAGAAAGGTGGTGTGTGTCTACAGAACTGATTATCTGACATGGTTTAATCTGTAGACAGCAGTACTCGAGACAACCCAGGATACCTTTTGTGAAAAACCTGCATGTAGGGCCATTTTGCTGTGTATGGCAGAGCCCAAGGGGCTTTTCAGCAGACTAGTTCCCTCCTGATGAAACAAACCATGAAAAATCCTTTGTTAGGAAGAACAAATCAAACTGTTCTCGTCCTAATCACATCAGCCCTTTCTAGAATGAAGCGCAGGGAACAGCATATCTTGGTCTTTGCAATTATATGACCTGTATAAGCTTTTTTTCTTACTAACCCAACAACTGATGTAAGAGGGACAAGGTTGAGAACTTTGTGGTTTAAAAGCAAATATCCCAAATGTCCTTTCATTTGATGCAATCTTTTGTATTTCAAAATGCAGGGGGAAGAACTTTCATTTCGAAGTTTGTGTGTGACCTAGGGTTTAGTCAGTATGTGGTAAATACTACGTGTCAGAACAAAGAATGCTATTCTTTTTCCTCCTCTTTCTGCTTTTACCGATTCCATCTTTGGAAAATAGGATTCCTTTTGAGTTCTGTGTATTGCAGGCCGCTGATTATACGTGTTAGCAGGGTTATGCAAATCACTATGTTTTTCTTTACCAGTAAGTTAATAGAAGAGTGTTAAATTCTTACCTCAACTGTGTTTTGGAGTGTCAGTATATACTGTGAAGCTGTTGTGGAAAGCTGTAGTATTTGTGGTTTCACAAATGTGGTTTAAAGCAGGAAAGTGGTTTTGAATAAAATAACAGAATATTCAAGTTTGTCATCCAGCTAAATTTCAATAACTTCTGTATGCCTGCCTTTTTCAGCCATGCTTCCTTTCCCATTGAAGATGCGTTACTTCATTGTCACATCTGATCAACTGCATAGTATGACTTTGATGCTTTAGGGGAGCAGTTCATTCTGCATGGCAGATTAGAAACCTATTATTTATAGGCAAATCATGAAGCACAGTAGGAAACACTTTAAGCATTAAGAGTGATTAGAAGTATTAATAAAGGGAATACTATCTCTGAATGTGAAAGGACAGAATGACATTTGCAATTCTGCAGTTTTAAGTTACTTTCTGGATAAGCATGTCCCATTATTTGTTTCCAGTAGCAGTTGTTTTAAATGTTAATAGTCAACTTCTGGATATGCAAGTTTTGCATTTAAATTCATTAAGTGTATACCTTTCTAAGCAAGTGTGTGAAGGTTTTGGAATGCATGAAACTTGTCTCAGCAACCCTGTAATATAGTGAAGAGCACATGGTGATTTGCGTCATTTCAAGTAGTGTTTTCCCATACCAATCCTCTTCACTGCAGGCCCCAAGTCAAAATGTTAATCGTGCGTGTCTAATAGACATTACAGCTGTCCCTTGGAGAGCTGACAGGTTCTTCTGGTTGCAGAGGAAATGTATCTGATGAGGTACTATGGACTGGGGTGGGCAGAACCACTCAAGTTTGGCTGTGCTCTGGTGCAGAGGTAACTTGTGAGTTTGTCCATTAGCTTCCGGTGAGATAAATTCATCTGGGGGGTTAACAAGTTTAAAGGTGTATGGTGAATTTCCAAGGCTGTCGGTTGTCTGCGTAGGCATGCCTCATAGGTCTGGCCTCAGTAGTTACACATTCTCTTGATGGTTTGGGCTTGTAAGTCTGGACAAGGATTGTCCATGCATATGTCCTGCTGTTGCAGTTGATACGGCCTTCTGTTCTTGTTTGGGCTGTTGGGTTGTCTCCTGTTGCTAAGACAAATAGCTTCAGTTCTGGTGTCTGTTGTAGTTTCCTACTGTAGCTGCTTTTTGAGGCCTTCAATCTCTGAAGTTGAGAAGAATAAAATAAAGCTAGGAAGGAAGTTCTGCGCTTGTAGTCAGTACGATGCACTTTGACTAATAGTTTCACTGATGATGAACAAATCCTTTTTCAAACCCCATATTAGCATGCCTGAAGTCTGAATGACATTCTGGATCTGATAGGTCCAGATCTTAAGATTTAAACTTGCACATACTATATTTTGGCTTTACTCACTAATTTGCTCAGATAGCATTTCAAACTCTTCTAGGGGGGAGAAGGTGATAAACTCTTCAAAGAGTAATGTAAAGGATTCCAGCAAAGAATAGGATGTCTTATCTCCAGTTTTGCATGGAAATGCCTTTAATTTCTTGCTCTTCAGAAGTGACCAACCCACACTGAGAAAATGTGTTACAGGATGTTTGGCTCCCATAGTATGACTGAGTTGCGAAGCTGTTGACTGGGTAGAGCAGCATGAAGCTGCTGAAGAAATATCTTCCATGCTTTGTCCATGCAATGCCTCCTGTAGTGCTTGGACCTTGTTTTGCTAGCTTAGCTTTTCTTCCAGTGTTAATTTCCTGACATGTTAGTGAGCAGTTTCCTTCACCAAGGGTTTGAATAAGTGGTGGGAGGCAGTGAGAGTTTGCAGCTGTAGGAGAGTGAAATACCCAATTTGTCCTTGAGTGCAGCAAGTTAATGGTTTGTGTCTCTCATAGGAAAACTTAACACTCATGTTTGAGCAAGTCTGGATGATAATGTTTTAGTGTTTGCTCCCTAGAGCAAATAAAAGCTGTTAAGAGTATGGTATGACATGAATTGGTGGCTGTTCTCTAGTATAACGCTGCTTTCTTCTATCCCTCATTTCTGCCAATGCAGCTCTCGGCAGGGCTGTGATATATAAGATCAGGGAACTCCATACACTGACTCATCTAAGAAAAAAGAGGGAGTGGGGCTGCTTGAGCATGTCTGCCAGCAGAAGGGAGTTTATCTCCACTGGAGCTTTAATCTTGCCAGTCGAGATGCCTAGGATGTGAGAAGGCTGGGTGGGGTGTGGGATGTTTTGCAATGCATGGACTAGATCCTACACAGTAGGTCTTTGCTGTGATGTGTGTTGCAGAAAGGCCTTAGTGTCTGTGGAGAAGGTGACACCGACACAGGTGTCTGCAGAGCTTACTGACAGTGGCTTGGTACAAGCTGTATCAGGATATGGAGACAATTTACGGCTGGTTTTTTTGCATCTTACTGTTCACTGCTGTTGTTTTGCCTTTCCACAGCAAAGGATTAATTGTACAATGTTGGGGTTTTTTGTTGTTATTTTTTCCTTCAGTCTGATTTCTTTCTTAATGCTGGTTTAAATGGATGCAGTACACTGTAGTGCTACCTACTGCTCATAAGTCTGGAGCATAAGAAAATAAATAGTAGCTTCAGTTTTTAATTACTTGCTGTTGGGAAATCTTAAATAGGATGCACAGCATCCTATTGATCTAATGGAGAATGTCTATTTTCCAGAAGTAACTTCTGATGCTAGTCTGAACTGGTATTCTAACACATCCCTAATAAGTCCTTGGAAGCATTTGTCATCTCATAAACAACTCTTGTAAGTGCTCTCAGTCTTCTGTCTTGGCTAGCTGAAGTGACAAACTGAAGAGGAATCATCTTTTAGTAAAATTAAACTGGCAGTGGGTGCATGCTAAAAACGGCAGGAAATCTATCTTTTTATTTTAAAGATTATTTTATATTTGAGGCAAAACTTCTCACATATGCATTAAAGTTTACTTTTGCCACTGCAAATAGCAGCTAATCAGAAGCAAAGAGTATTTCATTGTTGAAGTCTAACTGTTCTTTGCTTAGTACTTAGAAAATACCTATCAGTAGGTGATCTACACTGTGCAGAGCTTGCGTAAACATACTGAATCTCTGCCAAAGATAGCTTAAATAGGGTTTCAAAAACATGAAGTATGCACTAATGCCAAGCTTGCAGCAAGTGTGGAGGGGTGTTTTGCTTTCAGTGTTATTGCATGCACGCTATGGTATTGAGTGTAAAGACAAGGCTAAGCATTAATTTTTAGGTTCATAGTCCTTTTGGACTTCACTGTGCAAGTAAGTTTTGCTGTTACTGGTTTGTCTTCTATAGGAAGGATTAAAGGAATTTTCTTTCTTTAGTGCAAATGACAGCTCTTTGTCCTATGCCTTCAGAAGAGTTGAGAACAATTACAAGCGCTTGACACCTGTGAAAATCAGGTTTCGAACTCTTGAAGTTCAGAAAAGCCTTTTTGTGTTCTGACCTGGCCAATGTGATATTGAAATGAAAGGTAATTTGGAAAAAGCACTTGGGGTTTGCAAGCCTCAAATGTACTACATTTAGCTGGTTCTTCTCTAACACTTGCTAAAATGGGGAAGCTGTTGTGACAGGTACTTTAAAAATATAGACTTGGCAGCAGTGCTTTCTTAGAAGCTTGCTTTGTGTGTAGCAATAGGAAAAAGCTTGCTTTTTGACTTGTAGTGCTTTAAAGTTAGTCAGTGGCACCCAACAGCTTATTCCGAGGCATTTAGTAGGTGTGATGTGTGCATGCTGGAAGAGGTGGCTGCCTCCAGGTATTCGAGGGCATTAGATGAATTAAAGTGCGCATCTGTAGGAAGAGAACTGGCTTTCCATTTCCTTTTTAACATGCACTTCAAATCCCTTTAGATTTTCAGCTGTAGAAGTGAGGTACTGCTTTTTTACTTTGACTTTCACAGTGAGAAGAGACACTCCTTGCCATAGTTACTAGTTAACAGCAACTGGCTTTGCTGTTCTTTTTGGTACCCATAGGTAACCAAGCTGTACTGCCTCTAGTTTTCTCTTTACTTACTCTATTTGTATGACCAAACAAACTGTACTGCTTGACTTACCTGTCTGCTGATTAGTTGCAGTCAGCTCTTCTTTATCTGTTTCCTTTTTTACTTGTTATGCAATATGAATAGTACTTTTAAAGAAAGGAGGATTGAAATGATGTTTTTGCAGGCCAGACAGATATAGGTTACCTTCTGCTGTGCCCTGTAAGAGTAGGGCAGGAGGACAGCAGCTGCTGCAGGGAGATCAAACCACATTTGTTATTCTGAACCAGACAGCAGGGTAAGCTGCAAGCCAAGGCAGAGCCTGCCCTGGGAAAGGGTTGGCTTCTGGAGAGCTGGATGTCAGCAGTGTAATGCTTCATTTCCTGGCCCTCTCTAGCAAATCCTTAACCTGAGTTGATAGGTGTCTGTATGTCCTGGACTGCTGAGCATTTATACTGTGATACAATATAAATGGCTTCCCGACTGCTTCTTTAAAGTGTTTTCCTCCCCTGGGCATGGAGGCTGTGGTGGTGTGACTTCCCTAGAGAACAGTTTTATTTGATGTGGTGGACCATTGCCTTGTGCAGAGCACCTTGATGCTGAGGCATTTGTGGTGCTGGAAGTGCTTGTGGTGTAGGAACAGTGACTGCTTGAACCAGTGGCTTGTATCTTTTACTGTGTCCTTTCCCAGCTCTACCTTGGCTGGTTTCTTGCTCCCTGTGATGATTTCTGCTTCTGTGTCTCTTTGGGTGGAGCAGGACTCCCTTTTCCACCAGGGCTTGAACTCCCCTGTGTGTTTTCCATGCTGTTGTACTGGCTCAGCCTGGGTTGAGTGGGTGTCTGCAATGAGCCCTTTAATCAACTCCCTACTCTAGTTACTGTGTCTTTGATCTCTGTCTGGTACCTCCTACAGCCACTTCTTTCCCTTGTCAGGATAACAGCTACCTATGTGCTTGCTCTCCATGCAGGTACCTGCTGCCCTGAGTGTTTGCTTTCTGTGACTGCTTTCTTTCCCCAAATGCCACTGGTTTTGCCTTAATCCCTGTGGGACAGGTCAGGTGATGACCTGCGCTTTCTAACACATCCTCTTTTGGGACAGCCAGCTAATTTACATTCATGGAGTCTGTGTCTTCTGGAAGGTCTGTGTAGGAGACCGCTGTGTTTTCTCAAGCAGATGAATTTGCAGGAGCCTTCAGTCCCACACTGTGTTGGTACAGCCTCATGACAGGTTGAGATGCCTGTGCTTGGGCTTACTGGCTTCTCCAGATCTGCTCCAAGGAAGCTGGTATAGGGCCAATTGTTCTGTGAGTGGATCCAAGGTGTCCTTCAGAGCTCTGCTGGTAAAAACAAGATGTGTCAGGAGAAGCCTTTCCTGTGGGAGGCTGTCAAAGGGACTTCCACCCCCCTTCCTGCTGTGGGAGAGGTGTTACACATTCCCATCCATTTCTTTTTGCAGCTGCTATCACTGGGGTGGTTTTTCAGTTTACCCTATCTCCAGGTAGTGGATATTGTCCTTCTGACCTGCTGGCAGCTGCTTGGAGCAGCCTATCCTGATGCACAGCCTGCTGCTTACTTTAGGTGAAGTTAATGTCCATGCATGCTTCAGCCCCAGTGTTTTCTGAGGGAATGTCACAAAATCAGGGCAGTAGCATAATCTACAAAATGCTGAGACTTACTGACTTTGTCTTCCTGTATCTTCCCTGGGATGTAGCTATGTGTTGGTGTTACTCAAGGTAGAATTCTCTGAATCATACAAGAGGGGCCAGTGAAAGGAGCGGCGTGCCTCAGGGGATTGGATGGTTTAAAATACATCTCTGCTATAAACTGCAGCAGATGGTGGTGGGCTTCTTTGAGGTGGATTTTTATCCTAGCAGTCCTTTCACACAACTTCTCTCCCCTCCCAGTTTCCTCACTGAATCATAGAATGGTTAGGGTTGGGAAAGGACCTTAACATCTTCTAGTTCCAGCCCCCATCAATGCAGGTTTCTGGAAAAAGTGTGAAAATGAAGAAAGGAAGGTTAACTGTGTTTGTGGTTTGCAGCTTCAAGGGAAAGGCTTTAGGACCTTCAGTTTGCTTTTTCTGTGGTGCTCTTCTGCCCCTGCCACCACCGCTGTCCTTGGCAGGACCACATTCCCTTCCCTGAAAAGGAGTTTTAAGTACAAAAATATCCACAGATGATCACTTATAGCAGGTCCTCTCCTTTTAGGGGAGCTGACTTGAGGCTCAATAGCTGTTAGGATTCTCCACATTAGGGAAGTGTAAACAAGTGTGCAAGTGGACTTTTACAGAGTCTCTATGTATTTTTAAGGTGTACAATATATGTTGTAGGATCTGTGTTCGCTTCTCATTAGTATTCCTGTAAGTCAGGAAAAGGTCTGTGTTGCAAGAAGGGGATTAACTCGGCTGATTAGCTCCAGGCTGTGTTTGAGGAATTGGCTGAGGATTACCAGGCAAACTGGGTTTTGGTTCTCCCAATACCGAGGAGCACAGAAGATGTTGTGTAGGCTTCCAGCCAGTAATTTTTCATCTGCTCAGGAAGGGCATCCTGTAATGTTGGCTTCCACACAATACCTGGTTACCCCATGAAACCTGAATGCAGTCTTCAACTCTTGACCAGATATCCTATCTGCTTGTACTTTTTTTTTACTATCCTTGTAAGTGGGTTGGGTGGTGGTGGTGTTGGGTTGCTTTGTTTCAGGGTTGGCTTTTTTTGGTTTTACACTTTGCAAGCAAGATGGATTGCAGTTCAGCTGATTCCTCTTTTAGGTTACTCTTTATTTGGTGTCCCTGCTTAGATAAGGTCACATATAATGGGCTTAACTTCCTGCATTTCTCCTTGTTTCTTTCTCTGCTTGTGTTCAGGCAGAAGTTGTTCCCTTCTTCCTTTTTGACTTTTATAGAAGAGTGTCAATGCTTGATGCAGTTGAAAAGCAGATCTTTGGAAATATGAGTCGCTGTCGTCCTTGAAGGCTGCAGACATGGGGAGTAATTCTTGCTTCTCGTTTTGCCCTGGCTAGATAGATTAATTCTCGTGTGCTGTAAGTGTGCAGGTTTTGCAGATCTCTCTTGACCTGTCAAAATGAAAGCCAGTGTAACAATTTCATATCTGCCTCTCATGTTGAAACGAGCTGGCTTCTCTGAAGCTTGTCCTGTTACTTGGAGTGCCAGGCATTCTTTGGGAGTGTGGAGGTCTCTTTGGCAGATGATTATTTTGTCCTTCAACAGAGACCTCTGAACAACTCTAAAATGCCTTCTGATTTCAGATTCAAGACTCGCGCTTAACAATTGTTAATGCAGCTCAAATAGGAGAGGGAAGAAATGTTGCAGTCTTGCTAAATTTGAGGTAACTCCCATTTTGTATGAGAGCTGGGTGATGCACTAATGCACTGCTGAGAATCACTGAATCACAGTGGTTTGTGTTGGAAGGGACCTTAAAGACCATCTCATTCCAACGCCCCTACCATGAGCAGGGACATCTTCCACTAGATAGGGTTGCTCCAAGCACTGTCCAACCTAAGGAACAAAGTTGACCGTTAGGAAAAAGAAGAAAGCAATTACTGTCAGTGTTTTGTCTTAAGTAACAGTGTAATAACTAAATAAAACATGTATAATAAAGCAAGAAAATGTTTTAAAGACTATTTGTCTGAAAAGCTAAATAAATTCTTCCCCAAGAGAGGAGCTCTTGAAAAACTCTGATAGTTATGTATGCTGCTGTTGATTTTAGGGTGGGAAGTGAGAGAACATGCTCACTTTTTCAGTGTCTCATCTGTTCTTGTGGTTATTTTTTCGTTCAAGCCCAACTCTCACATACTTCAGTTTGCCATATTTTAAAAATATAGTTCTTTAGTAAAATTCTCATTCGCATAGGTGTATATACATGCCAGGGTTTAGTCATGTAAAGTTAAGTGTAACTTCTCCTCCAAAAACATCTCATTGTCCTTAAGTGCAAAGTCTCATCACAGACTTCATAGCTTTTTGATGAATCCCAGCCCCATGGTCCTCTAATTCTGGGTTGTGCTTTCAAGGTAATAAAATAATTCTTTTACAAATGACCACATTAAAGTGTGTGTATGTGTGTTGATTTTTAAGAGCACTGGATAACTCGGGTTGTCCCTAGTTTGGAAGAGCCAGCATCATTTCACCTCCTTGTCTCTCTGGGTTAGGGTATGATATTTAATTACATTATTGCTTGCCAGCATCCCTCCCACAGACTCTGTGCCTCATCCAGCACACAGATTTTATGGTGCTAATCTCAACAAGGCTTTCCCCTTCTCCTTATTGTGGAATATGTGGCATGAGGCCATAAGTTTCCTGCACTCTTAAAGGCTTACTTTAAAAGGAGAGTTCATCATTTCAACATGGACTTTTTTTGTTTGTTTTTGCTACGATACTTCACAAATGTTTGTGAACGTGCCTTCTAGTAATGACATATTGACAACAGCTTCTTCTCATCTGCAAGCGCACCACTACTCATGGTTCTGGCTTTAAGAAGTTCGTGTTATGTGAGGGTTGATTGGGTGATTCCTGGCTGTTCACCTCAGGCTCTCTGCAGGGCTTGTCTGGCAGTTACCAGCGGTGATGTTCTCATTTTGCAGTGGATGCTGAAACATAGGGAATGCATGAATAGCTGTGTGTAGTCAAAATAAAGATCTTTCTAGACCAGTATCCCACCTGGCAGTTGCTAATGGTGTGTGCCAGGGGAAGAGTAGAGAAATATGTCAAATACATGGTGGTGTTTTACCGGAACATTTTTCCTGTCTCTTGGATTTGCAAGCCAGATAATTTTCTTCTATGAGTTACCCAATGGCTTTTGCAGCCATGTAAACTTGTAGCACCTCAAGTTCTGTGACATGGAATTCCACAGATGAACTGTCACTTGTGTAAAACACCCTGTCATTCTGTGGTGGTTTTGAGTCTGCCTCTTGCTGCTGGCATTGGGGTAGGATTCAGCTCTGGACTAAAACACCTACATGCAGGTGTGTGAATGCACGTGTCTCACTGGCAATGCTGGCAGCATTGCTGAGAGCACTTCAGCTCACCACCAAGTTGGTGTGTAGGTTAGGACTCAGTTGCTTAAACCAGAGATATCTGGTGTCATTTTGGGTACTGTGGGATGTGTATCCTGCCTCATCTCCTGTTACCACTTGTTGGGTTGCAGACATCCCACTAAACCTCGGATATAATCTGCCAACCGCATGCAGGCAACTTGGATGTGCTAGGGTTCCTCAAATATGGAACTTGGATTTGTCTGTTGGAATTGGCTCCTCCTGTCTTGCTGCATCACCTTGCATGGGAATGAAACTGTTGAATTGTTTTGATCCAGATCAGTGTCTCCTGTTCCATCCTGCCCTGTTTGCTCTCTCCTCTGTGTATTAGGAAATACCTGGTTAGATCTATAGATGTGACAGACTTCTGCACATACCTCATTGCAGAGAACACACTGATGCTGCACGTGCTTGTTTTGCTTGCAGATGTGAATGGTCACAACCCACCAAATTCTAATTACTACCAAGTCCCAAGTCAGCTCCCCTAAAAGGAGAGAACCTGCCATTAGCAATCATCTGTGGATATTTTTGCACTTAAAACTCCTTTTCAGAGCAAGGGTGGAAGCCATTCCTGCCAAGCCAAATTCACTTGAGAGGTTCCTCCTGCTGTTCTGCCTCCTTTGCTGGGCTCCTTCCAGTTTCTGCAGCAAGGGATCTTGCTAACCGAGCCGCACAGTTACAGTTGCTTGATAAAAACGCTACCACGGAACACTTAAAAATGCTCATGTTTGCAAGTGTGTGAGGAAAATATTGTGATGCTAAGCCATAAATGATTGGTTTGTTCTAAGGTTTTATTTGGTTGTTGATGAGAACAAATATAATGATGCTGCTGAAAAGGATGGATGCATTTATTTAAACAGTTATGTGGTCCTTGAATTGAGCAACAATTCTGACACACAAAATGCATCTCCTTCAGCACATGGTCCTGACCTGCTGTGCTGGTGCTGCCTTTCCCTGCTGGTTCCCTGTCATCTTCCTGGACTCCACAGCTTTCCTGCTGCAGTCACAACTGCTCCAGGAACACTCAGATGAATTTCTGTTGTGGACAAAGCCACCGTTTCCCTGCAGCTTCTCCCCCTGCTGCAATGGAGCAGCTTTGGCTGGGGTTTCAAGAGGGGAAAAATGTTGTCTTGATACATCATACCGTGAACCTGGCTCGGGCTTTTCAGCATTTGCTGAAGCTGTGATCAACTAAAAATGGCTGTTGCTGTCTGCCACAATTTCAGTCAATACATGCTTTTGAGGTACTGGTTTGTGTTCTTTTTAAGTCATCTGTTTGCAAGTAGTTGTTGCAGATTTGACACCTGGATGTGTGCTGAATTTGTCTTCTGAGAGCATTTTTAATACCTTTCCATAGCCTTATTTCCAATTAAATGTACTTAAATTTATTACTTAATGGTTCTGTTCAACTTCACAGTAAAACTTACAGCCTACGCTTGGTCAACGCTTCACTTCCAAGGCATGGAATTAAGGAATCCTAGATTATAACTCATCTTAAAACTGCATGGCAAAATCTGAACTGGCTGTCTTTTGTAGTTCAAGTGTAGGACTGAAAAATCTGACTTCTCCCATTATGCAGCTGCAGAGAAAGTAACTGAGAAGCCTCTTGAGGGACCAGGTGTCCCTTGGCAGCATTTTGATGGCTCTTGTTTCTTGTAAGCAAGCTGGATGTTGGGAGTTCCTATGTCTGTCTGAGTGTGGGGAGAGTTCTGTTCTGTAATTCATTAGTTTAAATGAGGATCGCTGTGCTCTTTTGCCTCCTCTTACATTAATTCTTATTTTTTAATCTTACTCTACTGGGGTTGTTCAGTGCTTTTTCTACTCCAGAGCTACCAGCAACACGCAGTCACTTAAGCAGCTTGGATCCAGGCAGCAAATATCAGTGAGGTTTTTGGACACGGAGCATTTTGTGAACAGCTGTTGTGGTGGGAGGCAGCAATATAGCCCTTTTGGTGGGAGTACTCCTTCTGAGCTGAAACAGTCAGATCTGGAAGATCCTGTAATGTTAGAAAAGTTAATGTGAAAATCTAGTATCCTAATTTCAGCATTCCTGATAATGTTCCATTGAAGAGATATATGGGACTTACCTTTAACTGAAACACAAGATTGCTGAGGTTACGAGTGCAGAGATAATGTTTCCTTGTCAAGTGTAATGCTTAGAAAAGGTTCACGAAGCCTACTGTTTGCAGCTGATCTGCAAAATATTCCCAGGAATCTCCAGTTGCATTGGCAAATTACTCTCTTAACCAGAAGCAGTTTGCAAAGAGGTCCCAGAGGGGGTAGGAGCACAGGTTGTGAGCAGTCCGAATACACAGAAGCATGTTTGGTGCCCCCAGTTTGGGGGCAAGGTGCTGTAAAGGGCTGGTGCTGCATTGCCTGCCAGCAGGGAGCCTCTTTCCACCCACAGGTGTATCTCCAGTTACAGCAGTCACTTGCTCATCTCCTATCATGTATTACTGACATATAAAAATATATATCTCTGTGGTGAAAATTGTTCTGTTACCTGTTCTACTGATGACATCTGAACTAGTGAAAATAAAAGCATGACTCCATGGCAGCATCACACCTGCCTGTTTACATGCATGTGAGCTCCCTTCAAAGCATTTTGCAATCCAGTTGGGAGCAGGTGTCCTGCGTGGGCAGGAAAAGCAAATGGTGGTGGCTGATGGACTCTAGGGATGTGTTGGGCAGGAAAGGAGCACAGTTCCATAACTGGCACTCAGAAGGGTTAATTCTGTTGGGAAGTATGAATGTGTTTGCCTAGCTTCTTCCTTTGTAGATTGGGGCACGGAGCTGTGACTCCAGTGGTAGGAAAGGACCGTGGCACACAGTCTGCACAGCGCCTGCTTCTCCATCGGTTGCTGAGGGTGTCTTGGGAAGGCATGTCCCAGAGCAGGCTCCTTGGTTGTCCTGCTATGGCCTGCACAACCTGTATGCCGTGAGCCTGTGTGGGAAGGTGGCTGGGAGCAGGTGTGCTTCATTTCTAGTATAATTATGTGGCCATGTAAAACTGCTTAGGAGTACAAAGAGGGGAAAGCACACGCTCCTTACATTACCAATAACATCAAGATGTTGCTGGTTTTGATCAGTGCCTTTCCTTAGGGTAGGACTAAGCTTCTAGAGATGTGGTATTTCCTAGTCTGGTTAGGCCTGTAAGATGTCCAGGGCTTTTGTTAATTTTCCAATAATGTAAATGAGTTAAGATGTATTAGATTGAGAAATTGCAAACAAAATGCAGCTTACTGAAGCAAAACTGGGAGGTGTGGTGGCATCACAAGCTGTACACCCCACAGCATTATCTTTTCTTAGGATCACTTGCATCCTTTGTAGTCTGCTTGTTTAGACTGCTTTTCTGAAATGCTGATTTTATAATACTACAGCCAGCTGTGGCTGGGTTCTTCTCTCTTTGCATCATAAGAACCATTTGATTAAAAGCATGTAGTAAGCTCACTTTAAGTCCCCATGTTTCCACGCTTTGATGTTGCCACATTATTGAATTTTTTTCTATGAAACTCTGCTCTGTGTGCATAAGTGGGCATAGGTGTGTGTCACCTTGGTATGTTTACAGAGCCTACGTAAGTACAGTGATTTTTCATTAAGGTTTACTAACTAATTAATGAATGACTGCATGAATAACTCATTTTATTAGGGCTTACTAATGAATGGTCTTAATCAAGGACAAAGCTCTGCCATCTTGGGAGAACTTTCTTAGGCTCAGGCATTCCTTGTAGTTTATGTGTAAAGGTGACGTGCTCTGCTATGCTACTGTAACTTTTGGCATTCATAATACAAGTCAGTGAGATGGAAATAATTGTTTGGATGCTAAATGGATTCCTTTTTAAAAAAAGAAAACTGAATACCTTTTCTGCACTGTGTTCCTCTCCCCCTTCCCTACACCATGCAACTAGGCATTAAAGAAGTCTTTTACATGAACCTGTGATGTTTGCTAATCTGAAGAGTTTTTATAATCAGGTTACACAAAGGACCTACTGATAGAAACTGGGTTGAATTTCAGTGTTCTGGCTAAATTGCCAGTGCAGGCTTGAAACATAAGCAAAAAAAATGCTTTCTAATTCATTGTATGGTTGGTTGAGGTGTAAAGTTGAGGTCCTTTCACACATGGCAAGTCCACAGTTGGAAAGGCCCTGTTAGTGCACCCTTTGTTATGTGTGTTCAATGGAAGAGTGGATGTAAACTACTGTTCCATTTACAGAATGGTTGGAGATCACCTAGTCCAAGCCCTCTGCTAAAGCACGTTCCCCTAGAGCAAACTGCACAGGACCCACTTCCAGACTCCACAACCTCTCTGGGCAGCGTGTTCCAGTGTTGACACCCTCAAAGAAGTTTTTCCTCATATTCCAAGGGAACTTCCTGTGTTTCAATTTGTGCATGTTGCCCCTTATCCTGTCACTGGGCATCACTGTAAAGAGCCTGACCCCATCCTCTTGTCACCATCACTTAATACATATCACTTAAGATATTTGTATGTATTTGATAAGATCCTCCCTAAGTCGTCTCTTTTCCATGCTGAATGACCTGAGCTTTCTTAGACTTTCGTTGTAAGAGAGATGCTCTAGATCCCTAATCATCTTTGCAGCCCTCCAGTGGATCCTCTCCGGTAGTTCCTTGTCTTTCTTGAACTAGGGAGCCCAGAATTGAACTAAGAGTACTCCAGGCATGGGCAGAGTAGAGGGGGAGGATAACCTTCCTTGACCTGCTGGCCACACTCTTCCTGATGCACTCCAGGACTTCCAAGTGCTCTTCCGTAGAGCTGTTCTCCAGCAGGTCAACCTCTAACCTGCACAGGTACTTGATGTTACTCATTCCTAGGTACTGGACCCTACACTTGCCTTTGAATTTCATTAGTTTCTTCTCCACCCAACTCACTAGGCAGTCCAAGTCTTGCTGAATGGCAGCACAACCTTCTGGTGTACCAGCCACTCTTCCCAGCTTTGTACCATCAGCAAACTTGCTGAGGCTGCTCTCTGCCCCTTCATCCAGCTCATTGATGAGTAAGTTGAACAAGACTGGACCCAGAGCTGTCCCTGGGGTAGCACCATTACTTAAAGGCCTCTGAGGTTGGTAAACTTTTATTATAAGATAAGTGTTATAATCTAGTAACTTTAGAAGTCTTAAGTTTGTAGGTATAGGCAAATGCTGTGTTTCGGCTGGGTAATTTTTGGTTTTTTTGTCTAAACTTCCATTTTGATCCCCTGTCAAAAGGGTTTGATAGCAGGTTGCTTGCTTTATTTTGCCCCCTGAAAATGTGAATTAAACATCAAGATTCTTCGTATTGTCTGTTAAAGTTGAGGAGTCATTAACATAAGTATTTAAGGGACTCTTATTAAAAGGTAATTAATTTGTGGTTTTGCTTTGCAGAATTTGATGTTTGAGGAAACTTTGATTCTACTGTTTTCAGCTTCTCCCATGCTTGTCCATAAGGTGATCTGGCCTTTTTAATGTGTCCTGTCTTCTGAGAGTGTTTTTTGGTGGGCACCAGTTCTCCCTGTTCTCTTTAACAACAGTGGGGGTTTTTAATGAGAAATTCTAGTGGGCTCTCTTCTCCTTCCACCTGAAATGCGTATCAGTTCTAACAGATCTCATTACCTTCATGAGCTTCATAATTACATTTCCTGAAGTCGACTTTGGGTGTAAGGAAAGGTGGAGTTGCAGCAGCGTTTCCTTGTGCCTGTAACATCCTGCCTGTAAAAGCAGGGAAATAGCTGTTTGGAAAGAAAAAAGGAATGACTTTTAAACTTTCTGTTGTAAAATCAACACATTCGCCCATTTACTGCTTAAGAACAAAGCATGTAATCTTTTCTCCCATTCTCTGGTTTCCTGATGGCCACTCTCCAGCATGGCAAAATAACTTGTGTTTGGAGTCGGGCCATAGTATTGGGTTGTAAGCAAGCAAGCCCTGTTCTCCAGTGCAGCCTAATTGCTGTTCTCCTGACCTTTCCGCAGAAGAAAAGTTTGTTTATCCAGCTTTTCCAGTGGGATATTCATTAACCGTGTTCTAAAGTCTTCTGTTCACACCTCCCTTGAAAGCCTACCCCTTATGGCTTCCTACTCCATTCTCCTTTCTACTGCATCCCACCAGCATTGATCTAAAGAGCACTGGTATCACCCCACTCTTATTGATGTAATTTAAAAACATGATGTCTGATTGTAACAATTGCCATGTAATCCTGAAGTGACTCACTACTACAGAATTGTCTGAGAAGGAAACTGTGAGCTGATCAGGAGGGAGCAGCATGCTCGTGTCATCACTGAAGATGTTAGTGGTGTAAACTGTCTGCTTATACATGATACCAGGCTAGCACATGCTTGGGTAAGCTGGAACCTGTGTGGTGAAGTGTTTCGTACATTGTGGTTCTCTTATGCTGCAGAGTTGTTTAAAGGTGGTTTATATAAGCTGTGGCCTTACTTTTTTAACCTGTACCAAAATAAAACAAGCCTCCAATTTCCTCTGCTAGTTCTTATGTTTTCAATTTGTTTATCCTGTTCTTTTTCAGCTGCAAAAAGAAAATTAGGATGAACACAGTATTTTTGATAAAGGAGCTTCTTGGGTTTGTAGAAGGTGTTTGCAGCCTAATGGTGTGTCTCTTACTAGATGAGTACTTGGACAGCCGACGCTGGCTTCTGAGGCAGCAGTAGCATCTAGCAGAGGATCAGGCATACAGCTAAAAGCAGTAATCTTTTAAATTGTCCCAGCATGGATGTCTACATCTTGAGGCATCTGGATTCATTTGTGAGAAATGAATGTGTGTGTGTTCTGGAAAACAAATTCATACAGAAACTAGGCAGCAAGTGAATTTTTGCAAGGAGGGTTTAGTCAGATAAGTTGGTGGCAGGTTTCAATTTTTGCAATAGTAGTAACATGGTTTTGTTTTCTTTTTAGAGAACATATGAGCTCAGAAGAAACTTGTCCTTTTGTCTGTCCCACTCTGCTTGCAGCTGAAGTGCTTGGTAGCTTCTTTGAATGTATGCATGAGTAATAAAAACAGGGTGTAGAAAAAACAAAGGACTTAAAACCTCTCAAAAAGCAAGTTATCATTACTGTGCTGATGAGTTTATTCAAGGCATGATATTGCTGAATCAGTTGGTGAGGTTCCTCACAATGCAGAGATCTGAAGGTCGAGTACCACTGTACCAAGCTTGAGCTTGAGGTCACTAGGATGTGTACAATCTGGATCCAAGACCTGATTCAAGCCTCTTCTATTTGCCTTCCTACTGGCACAACAGTCAAGTCTGAGCTCTGAAGCTTTAGTAAGTTCAAACTGCAACTCCAGTAAAACTGAACAAAGGTGAGGAAAGAAGTGAAAAAATACTGTTTGCTGCAGCCTTGAGATAATTGATAAAGGGTTCTGGCATTTATTTTTCAGCATTTGACCTCTTAAGGCTGGGGACACAAGAGAGGAGTAAAATCCTATAATTAAGGTCAATGGAAGTTTATGCTGTGGTGGGCAAGGGGGTTAGAACTAGGTGATCTTGAGGTTCTTTCCAGCCCTGACTATTCCATGATTCTATGGTGGTGGTGCTGAAATGGTCACCCAGTTTGGTCCCTGTTGTGGTTTTCTTTCCTGAAATAATGAACTGCATTTTTGCCTGGTTGGATCTGGCAGTAGTAGGCAAAGGTGATGGCTGTAGTTTGCTGCTTCAGAAATGTGTTTGGGATGCCACCCTACTTCTTAATAAAACATGCTAATGTAAAGACTGTACAATAGGGTGCAGCCATTAGTGTGTTGGATAGAAACTTTCTGGAGTGTGAAAGAAAAAAGAAATCCTTCGTGCAGGCTAGACTGCAGGGGTGCTTCCTTTTGCCTGCACTGTGTGAGACATCTGATTCAAATACCTCAATGCCCCTGGGAGGCAGGTGTCTTTTATAATATTTCTGTGGGTGTTGTGTAGTGTTAATTACACAAAGTGCAGTGAAAGAGGTAGTGTTGGGGTAGAAATACTTCGGATGGGTTTATTTCATGAAAACCTAGCTTGCCCTGTTGAAGGAGACCTGCATTCACTGCAGGCTTCATTAGGCATTACACAGCTGTTGCCATTTGATGTGCATGTGTGTAAAGCAGCAGTTACAGAAGTTGCCTGTAAGTGCTTATGGCAGTTTTATTGTGATCATATTCAATTCACTAAGATACTTCAGATTCTTTGGCTTAGAGGATGTGTACTTTTTATTAGAGATACCAATGACTGCTTACAACTTTTACCCCACAAAAGTTATTGTTAGAGTCTTTTGAGGTCTTTAAAATGCCAATTTTATTTGAAAAACAGATGATTGTACTTCAGGAGGTTTAATAATTTTAAATATTTCTTTTTTTAATAATTTTGTGGGGGTTTGAATTCTCTGTGGTAAAGGAGGGTGCTTTTCCCTCAGAAAAGTTTCAAATATGAGATCAGCGGCAGGTTGACCAAGAGAGAGACAGTAGCAGTAACTTTTTGAGTGTTTTAGGGAACTGTATCTTCCTCAGACAAGGAACTTCTCCCCATAAGCAGTATTTGCTTCAAGAAGACCGTGTGCATCTTTTTGAACAACATTTTTTCTATTGTAGTGTCCATGAGAAGGGAAAAACTGTCTGGGTTGCACTGTAGCTGAAGAGCCCAGTGCATTATGTGATGTCTCCTAGATGAGAACTCTTACTGTGCCATTTTTAAGAAGTCTGTTTTTTTCCCTTTTTCTTTCAAATAAACCAAATCCAAACAAAAATGACGTGGTTGGTGGGACCATGACTGTGTCAAGCACCAGCCCCGAAGCTGGGCCTGGGTAGGAAGTTGTTGCCTTTTCTCGATGCAGGCGGGCTTTGTCAGAAGGATTAAAAACCAGTTTGATGACACAACCCCAGAACTACCCAGCCAAACAGGGAAACAGAATGTTGCTTTTTAGATAAAGTGGTGTTTGACGCACAGGGCGAAAGCTGGCACATCACTCAACTGCTGAAGCAAGGCCCATGACTGAGCTTGCCTCAGACTTGGGAAGTGCTGGCAGGAACCATGGGGAGATGGCTGCACACCTTGGCCTGGCACAACGCTGGCTCTTCCCAAGGAATGGCTGGGTGATTTCCAGTACCAGTTTTAATGTAAAATGCAGATAGCTGCATTTGAAGACCGGAGGGGTTGTTGCTGCAGATGTCCTCTTCCTGCCTCTTGTTAGGTGGAGAACATTGGAGTCTTGCATTGCAGGGTCACATGCAAATGCTGTGGTGGAATGACCCATGGTCCTACTATTACTTAATTGTCTGATTGCTAACTATGTTAATAGCTCAGATTCCAGACCAAACTTAACCTTCTTTTCAAGATAAACTAATTAGGTTTCCATTGGATATCTTGTGTAAGCTTGTTTCCTAACTGTCTGCTAAAAGCTACAGGTCACAAAGAGGCTGGTAATCCATTTTACTTCATTAAACTCCTTAACTGATTAAATAGCCAGCAGTCAAAACTCACATGCTTTCTGGAGGGGAGACCTGAAGGAGTTTTACTATTTGTGATGTTTCATACATCTAGTTTTACTGAAATTTGCAAAATTGAAATAGCTGTGAGATGTTACTTCAATCGTGCAATGTATTGTTTTAATAATATGCCATAATATAGGGGGGAAAGGAGTATAAATCTGCATGAAACCTGCTGTGTCTTTGGGGACAGCATCTAAAGCCAAGCCTCTGATACTATTCATACAGTTGGTTCTCACTTTAAGCAGATGACTGGCTTTTTAAAGCTGGGTTGCTTGCCAGTAGTTAAAAGTACAGCCATATAGGGTATGACAGGGTTTGTATCTAAGGGTTTTCAGAGGTGATGTCATGATAAACTTGAGCACTGCTTCTTAAGCGTTGTTTATGTAGCCAAGAAACATTCCTTTTTCTGGCCTTCCTTTCACAACACCTGAATAATAACTGTTTATGTTGCCTCTGCTTGAAGGAAAATAATTTGTTAAAAGGAATGAGGGGAAGTTAGAGTTCTTGTTTTGTTTCTCTGCTGTTTAAGAGTATTCACCATACAAACAGCTGAGTGTTTACATCAGAGAGGTCAGACAGGAGCCATAATGCTTTGCTTTACCCTTTGTCATTCAGTGCTTTTGACAGTGTGCCAAGTGCTGTGTTGGCATTTGGAAAAACCTTCAAATAGTCTGAAAGTAACAAGTATTTACTTACTAACTAGAGTGCCTGTACCTTGTAAAATCATGCTACAGTTACAAGCTGTGGTAATTTCACAGGGATTTCTTTAAGCACATATGGAAGTGCCCTGGAAGAGAGACCCTGTTGCATCATGGGCATCTTAAGTAAGGAGTTTTCATAGACCTGTGGTATACAAACAGATAAGCAAAGAGCATCTAAGCTTTGTACCTTTGTTGTGGGGTCTGAGTCCAGCTCTGATCGCCACTTCTGTAGAAGGGCTTGCTGCAGTTGCCCTTCTCTAAAATGAGAGGATGGAGCAGCTGCCTTGGGAAAGACTAAGGAGCCCAGAGCTCCTCACCATGGAGAATGAAAATGGGGTGTGATTATGGTTTACAAACTCACAAGGTAAATGTGAAACTCGGGCTCACTGGGTCCTGCCATATTAGGATTAAGGGATACTCAGTGTATCTAACAGAACTCATCTTCTGTTTTAATAGAAGGTCTGCTTAAAGCAGGTGGCACTTCTTCACACTGCAAACATGAGTTTCTGGGACTTGCTGCTGCAGGAGGTGCAGAGACAGGCAGCATGGGCAGGTTCTAAAGGGTTTATGTGCTTGCATAGACACCAGGTCCATAAATGGACACCGAACACTTGGAGGGGAGGTGCCCTCTGAATTCCTGCTACAACACTTGTGGATGCCAGCAGAGAGGCTGCAGAAAAGGCTCATGTGCTTGCTCGAAATAGCCTTTATTTTTGCTGCTATTGGAGGCAGAACACAAGGCTGGATGCATCATACACCTGACCTGGGAAGGCACTGCTCCTCTTGCTGCCTCGGGAGGGCATGGTGCAGGCTGTTCCTCAAGTGAGTTAGACTTACTCTGACTGTCAGGGTAATTACCTAACTCAGGTCAGCCAAACCCATTTAGAAAAACAGGATCTTTTTCTGAAGGAGAGACTGCTTCCTTGCCCTGTGTGCCACCCGCAGGGGTGGAAACTGCATCACGCAGGGTGCAGAGGGGATTCTGCCAACATCCATCCTATCAGAAAAATTCCTCTGACCCAGAGAGCAACTTCACCCCAGTCAGGAGGACACAGACATTTCAAGGTGCAGCTCTGTAAGATGATGAAATGCTCGAATGCCCATACTTCTCCCCAGGCACCCTGCCCTCATTTAGTCTTCTCCCATACCCTTGTGGTGTCTCAGACTGACTGTGGGTGAATGTGGCCACTACCTCTACCTGGTGATTGTCAGGCTTTCAAATAAAGGAAGATCACATCTGAGTGTAGGCTTGCCCCGGGGTGAAAGGAGAAGCTGCTGTCAAGGCAGCTGTGCTCCCAGGAGAGTCAGGATGAGGGAGAAGCAAGTTGTGTGTTTTGAAACGATTTAATTATAGGGTTTCAATTTCTTTCTTTCCTGTGGGAGTGCTGGCAGGCTGTAGGAAATAGTGGTCTTGCTTGTAGAAGTAGCAACAACTGACATCGGAAGTCCATTTTCCTTCCTGTACTCTCTGCTGGGCTTTTTCTGTTGTATGCTAGCACACTTAGTTAAATCCTTTCTTTAATACAAGCATTATAAGTAGGATGCATTAGTTGCAATTATGATAACCAAACAGATCTTTTTAATGTAGATTAGGCTGCATTTCTCATTTGTCAAAGACTCGGTGCTTTACTTCAGGAATTATTCCTTGCCACAATTTAGTAACATCAGTAGTAAGAACACAGTAAGATCAGGATATCTTGATTCATCTGATTGAATCAAGGTTCACTCCATATGTGAGATAAATATGAAATGTGAGGGCAGGGAATAGAGACAGATTGTCATAGCTTAAAATTTTGCTTGAGCTCCCACAGGTCTTTGGTTCTTTTCTTGTTTTCATATTTCTTATGAACATATTGTAATATGTTCCTGGGGTGGACTAATGTTTCATCCATTATATCTTCCTTCATCTGTGAAGCCAAAATGTTAAGAGGAGCTTGGTTTTCCACTCCTTAAGAGATGCTAATTTCTGGATTGAACAGGAGATTGGATAAAGAGGCTTTCTGTAACCCTTCACAGAGGCCTTTCCCCACTTAGGGAACCCATGCGTCTGTCTCAGAGCAAGGATCCTAGCTTCAGGGTTTTGTGTGCTTTTTTTTCTCTATAGAACCTCTTCCCAGCCTCATCCCATGGCACCTTGCTAGCTGTGGAGTTTAGCACTTTTTTTACTGCATGCAGGGCTAGGGTTTGGCAGTAACTATAAGCCTTGGAGTTTATTAAAGTCCCTGATGTGATGAGATTCTTTTTGGGCACCACAACTTGATTTGCAGTTAATTGTAATCTGTGCAGTTTTAATTGTCTTCCTTGAGGATTCCTGCTGAGCTAGTCTGTGGGGGGCTTTATACTGAACATAAATGTTACAAAGAGAGTGCTGTTTCTCTAAACGTCTGCAATACAATAAATGAGATGTGCATGGATGTGATAAAGAAAAAACATTTTCTGCCCTTTTTGTTGAGGGGAAGCTCAACTGTGAAGAGGCATTGCATCATGAGCTCTAATGAAAGACCAGCTATTCCCCTTGGGAAATGAAAGCACTTGCTTCATTTCCCTCTCAGTGGCAGCTGTTGCTTAGGAATTTCATTTGAGACTGCTTTGGTTGACCTGAGGAATGGCTTTGATGCAAATGGCCACCAATTGTGTGTGCTGTAAGTGTGGGAAGGACAGCATCATTTTCATAGAACTTAATAGCTCAGAGTAGAAGCAGTATTTTGGACCAAGATACATCATCTGTATGGATCCCTATATATTCAGCTATCTCCTTGAGATTAGTTTTTATATTTCACATCTGTGCTGGGCTGAGGAAGTTGAAGATTACATGAGAAGCAGGGAGTGGAAGGAGACCAGGAGCTCTGATGAGGAAAACATGCTTAATTGGGGTGGGAAGAGGAAGGGGTGGTGACATGGCAGCCATTTCTGAGAGTATCATGTGGCTGAGCGATGAGGGAGTCAAACTCAAGTTTGATTGGTTTTGATGAAAATAACACTGAAATGTTTGTGCATTATTTTATGGAGAAAATTCCTTTTTTGAACACTAGCACCCAGGAGTGCCACTGTTAAGCTCAGAAACATCTAAGTCATGGTTGACAGAGGACACAGTGTAAACCACTCTGCTGACTGCACTTCATTCTGCTGCTGTGACATATACAAGGATCTGAGGTTAGGAAACTCATCACCAGGCCTACCTTTTGCAGAAAGGTGGTTTCACAATTCCCAGCATATAAATTTTGTGAGGCGTGCATGCTGGGCGTTCTGTAGGGAGCTGGAGATGAATCAGCTGCCTCTGAATCGAATAGAGATGACTTGGCTGGCTGGAGCATGCCACCCTTCAAGCCTAGCAGTGCATTTTCTCCCAGGAGCTCTGCCAGGGGTTGCAGAGCACAACTGGGGGGCACAGGAATGCCACAGTGGAAAAAGCAGCTTTTGACCTTGGGCTGAGTGAGCCACTAGGTGACAGGGAGTGCTTCCTGTCTCACTAGGCTAGGCAGAGCAGTCACAAGAACTGATGACAGATGTACGTGTCTGTAACATCCAAATCTCACCTCTCAAATGCCCTTGCTCCTTTGCTTAAAACAACTGAGGACAATTGCTTTCCCAGTAGTCCCACCCTGAGCAGGTCTGGCTTCAGCCACTTGGTACCCATTTCAAGAGCAACGGGATAGAAGCATATTGTGGAGATAATTACTCTGCTGTTATATTGGATGACTCAAGGTCTTCTACAGGTTTAACTGTAGAAGAATTTACCTGCTGAGATAACAAAGTGGAATTTGATCTGCTCAACCTAAGCTGAGTTAGCAGAGCTCTTTTGTTTTCAGTGGGTCCTGTTACGAGGGGACAAGTACAGCAGGAAGTAAGAGAGCTGTGGGAAATGAGTTTGCCAAATCTTCCTCTATCCACTTAAGTGGGCTGGTCAAAGACTTGTTTATTGTAACTTAAAACATGGCTAGGCAGGGCTGTATGGCAAAAGTTATGTGCCACTATACTGAGAGTAATTTGGCTTCAGGAAAGTTGGAGAAAAAATGTATGCCATCAGCTTCTCTTTGCATGTTGCTTAAGTATAATTAGGAAAATTAAAGTACACAGGTGCATCAAGTATGTGTGTGCTAGTGATACTCACTGAGAGCAGCTAACCCAGTGAATCATAGTGGGCTGAAACTCTCTTGTTCATAATGAACTTGGGAAGGTATTCCTTTGACTTTCTCCTGACAGCAGTCATGAGATTTACTGTCTCTGCTGTCTGTGTGGCAGCAATGTGATTTTCTATAGGCAGTGGTGTCTAGCTAGCGAGGGGTTTTTGTTTGCTTGGCTGTAGTAACGTGCCCTGCTGTGTGTGCAGTTGGAGCGTTTAGAGCTTTTGTTTGGGAGCAGGAGGGTATCTCCGAATCGGTTCATTAGGATATCAGGCTTAGTCTTCCAGCAGCACAGAGTCGTTTTTCCTTTCCTGTGACAGATCTTCCATTGTTCACTGTCTGTGGTCTTCCTGGTCAAGGATGGTGGACTGGAGGGAAAATGATGATTGAAGTACACAAAGATTCTGTCTTTTCTTCAATACAGTTATTGAATGCAGTTGGGTCTGTTCTTCAGTGTTTTAGTTCTTTAGTCCTTTTCTGTATTCTGTTCATAGTTTTGCATAATCTACATACTGTTAAACTTAGTTGAGACAGTTATTTGGTTGTTTAGAAAATGAAATATAGCTGCATCTGTTGGCAGTATGCTACAGAAGGTTGTCTCGGCTTTTGCATAAACAGGGCTCTGTGTTTTCTATGTGCTTAATTAAACTGTGACAAAATTGCCCAGCCTCTAGAGCCGGTGCAAGAAGGTGGAAATTCCAGTGGTACGTTCACATAGGGAATCATGCCTAACTCAGTTGAGGGAATGGCAGGTCCCCTGGTGATGAAAGCTCTGTGCCAGAGCTGCCCCTGAGAAGACTGGCATTACTCTGAACACTGGTTGTTTCCCTGTCCCCTTCATCACTGGCCTGGTGGAGCTGCTACCAGGCTTATTGCTAACTTGTGCAGCCACCCTTTTCTCTCTCATTGTTGCCATCAGTTCCAGCACTCTTAAGCCTGCTCTTGCACAAACATTTGGCTCTATTAAGAGCACTATTAGCATTTGGCACTGTATTCTGCAATACACATTACAGACCTGACTCCAGGGCATCACCAAAGAGTGAGTCTTATCAGAAATTAGCTTGCTTAGGTGCTGTGTTTGGGTTTTGCTTACCATGGCTGGTTCCATGGCAGTCCACAGGACTGGACTGATCTCATGGATTGTGTCTGTTCTAACCTGACCAAGTTCTATCACTTTGCTAGAAAAATATGTTTTCTTGGGAGAACAGAAATGTGTATGAAAACTCTCCTATATGAAAACAGGAGAAAGTTATTTGCTCTTTGCACTCTCACATGCATGCTCCCCACTCTCCTCCCCCTCACTTAAAGACAATGAATTCTTCCTGTCATCTACAGTTATTAAAAGTCCTTTCTGCAAATAAAACCTCTTAAGGTTCACAGAAGTTAATGTGAACTGAGTGGGTGTTGGGTTTGTTTGTTTTTACCAAAGGTTGAGGTTTGAATGTAGGAAAGGTGGCGAGTGTGTTTTCCTCTTTTCTGGTTAGTGTTTTTTCTTGATGATAATGGATATTGTGGGTGACTTCAGTAATCATGGTGACAGTAGGCTCCAGCAGGGCGGATGAGAGGTTCCTGCTTGAACAATCAGCAATGGAATTGCAATAAATATTGAAACTATGTCTATTACTGGAAGTTCAGTATCAGCAGTGTAAGCAGATTGGAGAGGTATGAACTCCACAACATGCTTGTCTCTTGGAGAGCTGAGTCTTGGCTGGTATCCATGTGGAGGTGCTTGTCTGCAGCTACAAAGACAAGGAATGTACCAAGTTAAAGCTTGGATTCTTAAAATCAGCTATGTAGATGGCAAATGTTCTGTCAGACCTAGATGGCCAGAGGCCTCCAAACTGTCCCATATCCCTTCAGTATCCACTGCTGAGATTGTCTTGGCCACCTCCTACAACATTATTTGAACTCAGACTGACTAACATCTGACTGACGTTAGAGTGCACGTTTCCAGGCTCTGACTATGGGTCATTGGTTTTGGTATTTTAAGCATGAAAACAGCAATAACATTTACTTAAATTTCAGAGGAAAAAGAAAGAAACCTACCTAGATTATTTTTTTTTCTGCGCCTACTTTGTTTTACAACTGTTCATTTGCCCCTGCACAGAACACCACAGAGCTGCAAGAGCCCCTGCAGAGACTGTGGTGAGGGGTTTAAATGAAGCTCTATCTGTCATTATTGTGATACTTTGGGGGAGGAGAAAAAATCCAGAAGGGCAAGAAGGCTCAACTTCTCTAGTGAGGATAGACTTGAATTCTGAAAACATTTAGTAATCTGGTGTTTAATGACAGACTAGGTGGAGTCTGGCAGCTGTGCAAGATGCTATACGATCTTAGAGTTGTGCTTGAGGAACTAATGGGAGGGTTGCATTTTACTGGTGTTCCTTCTTGCCTCAGTTTCCTCATCTGTGAAATAAAGGTATGTTCTCTGTGTTATGCAGGAAATCACTATCTGAGCCTAGACCAGAATTCCACAGTTCTGGCTTTCAGTTCTCTGTTCAGACCACACCTTTCTTTTTATAGTTATGGGAAAAAAAGTCTGTTCCAGTGTGTCATTTAGTGAAATACCATCTCAGAAAAGCAAGACTAAAAACTAAGCCCAAGAGAGCTAAAACTAGCTGGTTTTAAATTAGGAGACAGAAAAAGTTCCGTGGATTGTTTCTGGCAAATGGAAACCTGCAGTTCCATACCAGGTGTGCTCATGTTTGAGATTGTTTCTGGCAAACTTAAGTGCATGAGAGGTGTGTGCTGAGTGGTGTCCAAAAGACTGTGACACAAGGCTAGCCACTGAAGTCAGGGAAGTCCTTTCTTAGGATAAGTTCAGCTTATCCGAAGGATGTGTTTGTGAGGACAGGTTGGAAAAACTGACAGTTTGTCTATACAGTGAATCTGTGTTCCAGTGTTCAGATGTGTCCAGAAAGCTTCAAGCTTCTTCAAAGCTTTTCCCTTTCAAAGTGAAGTCTTAAATCATTAAAGCTGAGAGCTGAAACTCTTTCATACTATATATGGCATTTATACTAGTGGTAGGAACCAGGGTATATTTATAACACTAGTTTGCTGCAGGAGTACGGATTGGGAACAAATGTTTGTTTGGATAAAATCCAACTCCAGGGATGGGTTTTACTGCTGCACGTAAGATCTGTAGCAACCTCATAAAAGCAGCAGTTGAAAAATCAAATAGGGCCTTCCCTGTGGAAAACCCACAAATTTTGTGTAATAAGATACAGCTAGAGGGTTACTCGTGATGGTTCAAGTAGTAGTTGGTGACCCTGTGCATAACCTGCTGCCTGTCACGTTGGAATGCTGGGATGCTCTTATGCTGTTGGCATGTGTGGTGGTTGCTGGTGCTTCTTGTTAGTAGGTGCTGCTGTTTTGTTACATATTCTTCATTTGTTTAGGAATACACATTTGTGCCCTAAGTAGTATTTCCTGAAAATTGCTACTGTATTCCTAACAATATTGCATAGCATTGACAGGGGCAAATCAAGCCATGAATCAGATGAACTGTTTTATGTTGATAAGCATTTGAATGAAAAAAGTTGGCAAAAAAGGGGCACAAGTGCCTTTGTGTGTGTTGATTTTACCATCTCCATTCAGTCCAAATGTTCCTTCTGTTTGATTTGCCTAACACGTTAATCCTTTCTACTGCTGCACCATTAATTACTGTATGTGGAGCCTCTGTGGAATACTTACTGTTTGGACTAAGAATACTCATATCCAAAGTATGCAGTGGGTTTTATTTTGTTTCCTAAAACTACTATCTCTGTTGTTGTCATTTGAAGGATGTTCAGAAGGAGAGAGAACCTCATGCTTATCTCAGTAAAGAAGAAGTTAAAGAGAAGATACAAAGCTACAATTCATCTGTCACTGATAAATTAAAGATGACCTTGGTAAGTTTTGAATAGGATTCCTGTGATTTTTAATAGGAGCAATTGAATTTGTAGTGAATCATTTTATTCTCTAGCATCTTACACATGAAACTCTGGTTTAGTGCCTTTGTAAAAGGCTCTTTCTTAGATCTGGTAATTAAATATCACATCTGGAATGTTTTTATCCATGTGGCTCTTTTATATGGATTGAAACAAACTGTAGTAGAAACAAATGTATATACCACTTGAAAGTTGCTTAAGATAAACTTGGAGGGACACTAAGATGTAAATTTGTTAGATGAAAACCTTCCATTGGTAAACATGAAGATATATTTGTCTTGTTTATGTAGATATATTCTCGTCAGGTATCTCTCTGATGAAGATGCTCAACCAATGAGAAAAGTTAAAAAATTTAATTACTTATTCAGGAATCTTAATTTTCAGAGTAGCTGTACAGGTTTTCAGCATGAGACTTCCTTCCCCCAGCCCTAGAATACAGACAACACACAGTGCAATCCATACAGACTTCTTATTGCCAAGGACTGTGGACTAATTCTAAGGCTCAGTGCAGACCACACTAATAAAACACATCTACACCCAGCAAGCTGCTATTCAGTCATTGCCTTGTCCAGATTTTTCAGATACATTACATACTCCTCTGGGTGTATAGTATATGGAAATGTTGAAATTCCATTATGTCCTAAGCCATATAGGTGTGACTATGTACTAGAAGGATTTTATTACTTGTTTTGCATGGGAGTCAGGGCTTACTGTGCCTAAAACCAGATTGCCTGAAGTTTTCTAGCTCAGTAAGTTCTGATTAGTTTTGTGTTGTCTTTCAGAAGCAACTCGAATAAAGAATTTGAAATGTGATGATTAGATTGCGATTATTCTGATTCTTTGTTAATTCAAACACAATTTGAACATTGAAATGCCTTAGACTAATTTGATAAGCACAGCTGAAACATGGGAAATAAGTCCTGTAGTTCTGCATAAATTATGTTGTTAAAGATGCATGACAGTGGTCTTTTTCACTTCATAGTTCTCTTCTAATGTGAAAACACCACTTGTTTGTAGTACATTTTGCTTGATGAGATCCTAATACTCTTGGAAGCCGGTAGTTATTATTAAGGAAAAACAAAAATCAGCAGATATACCAGAAAGAATGAGTATCTAAACTATTAAAACAACACCTTTCCTACGAGATGTCATGTGTTACAGTGGTATTTGTGTTTGCTATAACCATTTTAATCTGCCTACTCTATTGATAGGCTGCAATTGATCATTACTAATTTTAACAGTTCAGTACTTTCCTCCTGTTGCAGAATGCAAATGGGATTTACACTGGCTTCATCAAAGTTCAGATGGAACTATGCAGACCGATCACTGTGCAGTCTTCCCAGAGCCAGGGCAGATGTCCTCACAGCAATAATGAAACTGCTTTTTACTTGCCGGAGGGCTGCGTGAATACCCTTCACATCAGCAGCACCAACACTGTTCGTGAAGTTATCGAGGCCTTGCTCAAAAAGTTTTTCGTGGCTGACAACCCTGCAAAGTTTGCACTTTATAAACGCTGCCACAAGGAAGACCAAGGTATAAGTTAGGCTTGTGGCATCTTGGTCGTGAAGGGGTTTGGGGGGGGGGGGGGGGAGTGCTGCCACAGGAATACTTGAAATAAGCAGGGTGGAAGAACTCGGATAAATGGGAGTGACAGTCTTGCTCGCTCTTGTCTTTTTCCTTATGAAAGGTAGCATGTGTAAGAGAGTAAATGATCTGGGGATATTTCAGGGTAATTCACAAAGGACAAAGTAGCCTACTAAGCCATCCACAGGGATCTCCGTTGCTTTGCAGTCCATTGTATTTTATTAGATATGCCCCTTACCAGGCTCTCAATTTCAGCTGTCCTGGTATACTGCAGCTTTGTGAGACCAAACTTCAGGACAGATTTTTAACAATCAGTTAAACCTTGGTGTCTGGGATACCTGAAGTCCTTGCACTGGCAGACAGCTCTTGAGGTGGCAAGCATCATGGGCATGTACATTGTGTTCATGTGTGTCAATTGGCACATATGGCTCTCCCAGCACACTGCCCGCTGTTAGTTTCTTGTATGTTGTGTTTGGAAATAGCAGAAAATACAAGAGGTATTTTTAGTGAAAAGCACATTTTGCCAACCTTGTGTTTTTGCATATAGAATCCACCTTTTTCCATGGGCATTGAGGGCAGCTTTGGGAGTTCAGATGTTTCTGTCCCTAAGTCACACCAGCTGTGTCAGGCAGGCGGAGTTGTCTTTTAGACTTTGTGCAAGAGTTTTTTAAGTGGAAAAGGTATCAGAATGGTGATGCCACAGCTCTGATGTTTTAAATGCTTAGTTAGATCAACCAATCTGTATTGTGTTTTTTTTTCCTTGTATTTTTCCCCTGCATGTATTCAGATGGTCTAGAGGCTATTTTAATTCCTATGAGAACATAGTGTTGCCGTCAGTCACCTGCTCAGCTCCTCCCTAAAACTCATTTCCTCAAAAACCAGTATGCAGACTTATACATAGACAGTATGTAGAATGTGTAAATTCTGTGGCTACACATGCCTATCTCTGAGATTTTCTAGCATTAATCATTCAAAGTGTCTGAAACACCATAAATGAAGTTGATAATTAGATTTTCTTCTCCTGCAGTTTATACATGCAAGCTGTCAGACCGGGAACATCCCCTCTACCTGCGTTTGGTGGCAGGCCCCAAAACAGAAATGCTCAGTTTTGTTTTACGTGAGCATGAAACTGGAGAAGTCATGGTATGTCAACGCTTGTGCTGTTTCTGTGTGTTTGTTTAACATCATGGATGAGTGGGCTCCTTGATCTGTGCTGACAAGAAGGCCTATTTTTTTAGAAGGAGAATTTTTTTGTTTCTCTTGTTATCTTTACTTTGTGGTTAGACTGACCCACTGTTACTTGCAGAACAAAACACAGTTTAAGACAGTAAAATATTTTCCGATCCCTAAGATTTGCAAGGAGGGTGCCCGATACTGGTCCAGTTTGAAATAGCTTTGGGTATCTGTGATTTTGTTTAAAAATATTATAAACTATTTCTATATTTTCTATTCAGCTCATCCATCCTTTCCCCTTTTTCTCTTTTCCCAGTGGGAAGCTTTTACTATTCCTGAACTGAAAAACTTCTTGCGCATACTGGACAAAGAGGAAAACGAACAACTGCAAATCTTAAAGAAGCGTTACGCAGCTTACAGGGACAAACTTGAAGAAGCCCTTGGTGGGGTGTGGAAACCTGGTTAAAAGGGGGCCAAAGGACACTCAGGAAAAATGCACGCTACCAAATGTCAATATAGCATGCCAAACCCAACCTATAAAGAGCAGCAGAGAGTAGTTTTCTGTATTGAGAAGACTGTTTTGTGATGCCAGGGTACCTGAATTTTGCTATAGTTCCGTAAGCCAGGTCACTTAGCATCTTGCACCCACAAGTAAGGGATTCTGCATGTTTGTACATCAGTTTGCAATCCTTTGTGTGCCTAGAGAGTTTTCCAAGTTATCTTGGTGCAAGCTGTGAAACTGTAATCAATTTTCTAGGATGCTATGAAATAAGATTTAATTTTTTTTTTTTTGTTTCTTCTTTGCTTTAGTGGTAGCTTTTACAAGTAAGGATGTGCAAATTGATGGGTTAAAATAAAAATGAATTGAACTGGGTAAGAATTAGTTGGAGCACTATCTTTTGAGATGAAATTCATTTGCACTACCTTTCTGTTCTCAAATAGTTACTGTATAATTTGTGAGAGAACTGTTATAGACAGATGGCATATGAGATCTTGTGGTTTGTTCTGTGAAATTTGTGGAAGGCTTTAAAATGGTCTTTCTGGAGAAGGTAAAGAGAAAGTTGACAAGAAGGTAAGAGTTGAAAGAATAGAGCTAACAGCTGATAGAGGAGGACTGGTTTTAAATGGAAATAGTTTTTACACAGAGGAAAGTTAAAATAGTAATTCTAGAAGATTAAAGTTTTAGGATGTTATAATATTGTGAATAAGTTTTATGTTTTTTTTAACTGCATAAATCCACACTGGAAAAGAAATAAAGATAATAGAAATAATGGGAAAGAATGAGAGACAAAAGCAGAAATAAGAATGGAAATGGAGCTGCACATACAAGTTATTATTGGAGAAAGTTGTTCCATAAGTTAGCAGTATGGGTTTGAAAAGTGCAGCAAAGCAAAGAAGCTGCTTGCTTGAATTCTGAAAAGTGGTCAATATCTCAACTCTGAAAAACACCCATCTAGCAAGTGTTTGGACATAAGCTATAACTACAGATGCATTTGGTCTTTATTGTAAGTCAGATATTTCCTCTGGCTCAGCAATCCATTTTTAGGCAGGATAATTTTGCATTATCATATCTGAAAGACAAAAATAGCTTCCTCTGCTTCTTTGTTAAAGGCTCGGTCAGGCAAAGAAAGTAGAATTTCTCATTCAGGTTTCCAGCTTAGCAGAAAATTGACATTTATTGGTTGTGTTGATGTCTGTGCTCTGTAACTTGCTTTTAGTAGTTCAGAAGGGATTTTTTCCTTACGGTTTTTAAATTCTTAATTGAAAAAGTGATTACCAAATTCTGCAGACTGCTGATTTACTTGATTTTAAAGTAGGAAAGATGTAGCAAGAAATCTTTTTACTTTACTGTAAATATAATTGTTCTTTCAGAGTTATTTATCTAAAAAAGCACGTTCAAAAGAAACCAAAGAAGTGGGTGTGCAATAGAAGCATGAGGCAGATTTGAGTAACTGATACTTTAGAGAGGAAATGAGTTATATGGGGGTGGGGGTGTGGGGGGGAGGTGCTAATGATTTAAGAGCAGCAGAAGGTGGTGGAATTTTTTTTCCCTCCACCCTTTGGGTGTTCGTTTTAAATTCCCAAGGAATTGTTAAAACTCTGGTGACATCTAATGGATACTGTGTGAAACTCCAAGATGCTTCTGTTCTTCCCCTTAGTTTGATGTAATTGTGCCTTTGTTTCCTTTCCTTAGTAAGACTTTGTTAAACTCTTCACAGGTGTTTTTTGGTAAAAAGAATTTTCAAGCTTAATGAGACAATCGTAAATGTTTTAAAGTGTTAAATTAAGAGTAGGACTAACTATGAAGTATATATAAGGCATATCTTGTTTGTTTTTTAATTTCACATGTAACATTGTAGTGCATGTGTGAGTTGGTAACATTATCATCAAGTGAGACACTTTATAATGGTTCAGGGAATGCTTTTATGTCTTGTTACAATGTTTTGCTATGAAGGCAGCAGCATGTTGGTAGTCTTCTGTTAACATCTGCTTAATTTATGTTATTTGCCCATAACTGTTTAATCATTACATATTTGCTGTCAACATCAAACCATTTGTTGCTCATATTTAAACACTGTTTGAGTTTAAAGGTGGAATATAAAAATATGTGAATTTTGGTTTTACTTGAACTGAACTATCAGTCTCTTTAAGTAGGCTCATCTGCATTTAGCCAAAAACCTCAGTGTTGTATGCACTATGAGTCTTGATTTGGGGTGAAGGGATGGGGGTGGGGACCAAAATAAACTCTAATTTTGTCTTAGTCCACAGTTAACGACTGTGAGATGTCATGTGGGGGGGTTATTATTTTTTGTTATTATATAATGGCAGTTACAACAGCTTTAATTTGAAAGAAGTGGTCAAGCCTGGTCAGTTTTTCTCTTTAATTTTAGTAGCAAATTGAGCAGTCAAAGCTTTTGTTGCAAACAGCTTTCATTTCATTATATGATGGTACCAGAATGATTAAGGGGTGGGGTGGGGGAAAATGCAGGGAAACATTAAAATGTATGTCTTTAAAAACGAACATTTAAACTATTTATAATTTTGACAAGCTTAGTTTTATTTTTGTAGGGAAATTTTTGTTCCCCTTAAAGTTATTACTGAAATGGTAAAAAAAAAAAGTGATGGTTCCATTATTAAAGTTGAAGTTGGCAATACTTAGTTGTGATATGTGATTATTTATTATTATTTTCCCTTACCTGAAGCTCGTGTTATGATCACTTTGATGCTGAATGAGCATTCCTCAGAGCAATAAACCCTGTGGAGAGATGCAACTTGCTGTAAGCATAAATTCCTGGAGAAGGCTCTGGGGAGACCTAAAGGGGACCTATCAGGGAGATGGGGAGACATGTTTCAGCCGGGCCTGTTGCGGTAGGATGAGGGGTGATGGTTTTAAACTGGAAGAGGACAGATTTAGGCTGGATGTGAGGAAAGAAGTGCTATATAATGGAGGTGGTAAAAAAATACTGGAGCAGGTTTCCCAGAGAGGTGGGGGATGCCTACCCTGGAGGTGGTTCTGAGCAACCTTGATACAGTTGAAGATGTAGGGGCTTGGACAAGACGACCCTTGAAGGTCCCCTTGTCTATGAGACAAAACCCCAGTCAAACAAAAAACACACTTTGAAATTTACACTCACAACTTTGAGTCTTACCTCTCCTTCCGCGCTCGGCCCCGCCGGAGGAGGACCCGCGCGTACCTCACGTACCGCCGCCATGTAAGCGCCGCGCTCGGTGTGATGGAGGGCGGCGGTGTGTCCTGAGGGCCGGCATCGGTGCCGGAGCAGCGGCCTGCCCCGGGCGGACAGCGGTGGGCCCGCCATGTTTTACCTCTGGAAACCGGCGGGCAGGATCCGAGCGGGGCTTCGCTCCTCTCACTGAACCGGCTCCGCAGCGGGGCCCACCATGTTTTACCTCTGGAAACCGGCGGGCAGGATCCGAGCGGGGCTTCGCTCCCCTCATGGAGCCGGCTCCGCAGCGGGGCCCGCCATGTTTTACCTCTGGAAACCGGAGGGCAGGATCCGAGCGGGGCTTCGCTCCCCTCATGGAGCCGGATCCGAGCGGGGCTTCGCTCCTCTCACTGAACCGGCTCCGCAGCGGGGCCCACCATGTTTTACCTCTGGAAACCGGCGGGCAGGAACGGAGCGGGGCTTCGCTCCTCTCACTGAGCCGGCTCCGCAGCGGGGAGAGCGCGGCCGCGGCTCGCAGTGGCCGCTGTTCCTCCGAGGCTGGATGGGAAAGCGATGGCGGCTGTTTTCCTCCTGTTACAAAACACGAGGGGAACGTAGAGAGGGGAGTGCTGGGCTGGGGGGTACCCGCGTCCTACCTCCGGGAAAACTGCTTTGGCAACTTCAAAGGCTTTTCTCCAGGAACGCCTGTGTTTAACTTTCTGGTCGTTCTTCCGTGTTTCTTAAAACCGGTTTAATCCTAATTGAATAAATAGAACGAAGCTACTTTGCTTTTATCTGTTGCTCTTCCCTGGGGGCTGCAGCCCTGCAGCAGAGGGCATGATCATGGGTTGACCAGTTCCTTGAGAGTTAATTTGTGTGAGACCTCAGCTTCCTGTGTGCAGCGACCACATTACTATGTATGCACTTGGTAAACCTGTTAATAACAAATGCTCCAGTACCAAATACGAGCTGGGTTAAAAAAAAACGTTGGTAAAAGGTCTTAAAAGCACCGGAATGGACAAAGTAACTGGGGTTGTGCCTCTGCCTGCAGCAGCTATGGAGTATTAAAAATACAACTTGGCAAAACAAATCTCGTGGCTTTTGGCTGGTTTGGGAGCTGGATCACCCTTCCGGAGAGCAGAGTAGCTCCGGTGCGGAAGCAGAGCAGGACAGCAGTGCTGCTGCAGCGCAGCCAGGTGCTCCTCAACATGGCAGGGATCACCAGGTTGTTGCAGTCTGGCTTTGTCTTCTTCAGTTTTCAGGTTTTGCATTGAATTGTTTAACTTATGGAGAAAAGAAATATATATAAAAAATGTTTAAATTTATTTCCTATTGTTTTTTTTTATAATTCCCTCCTTTCTGTATGCTTGTAACAACTTGTATTCTTTTCCTTGCAGGTTCCCAGCATGGGGGTTTCTAGCTGCAGTCCTTGCAGCTTTTGCTAGTATTTACTTTTTACCATCTCCCATTGATCCAGAACCGTTCATGTAGGTTGCCCTGCTTAATTTTGAAGGTCACTGCTTGTGTTTGTTGGGAAATACCTGTGCTTTCAAAACTTCTCTGATGCTTTTCATCCTACAGAGGTGTGTAAAGCATACCTCTTGAGTTTGTGTGCAGGAGGAGCTGTGTTTCTCTCATAAGCCTGGAAAATAGCAACAAGTTTTTAAAACAAGTGGATTTCCAGCAAAACAACATGCCCTGACGCAATATTCATGTATACATGTAGAGAGATTGTTTGCAGAGCTCAGAGTAGTCTAGGATGATGGCAATTTCATGTTTGTGTTGATTTCAAGAAAAATAAAGTCTCCTAAAAAGTCTGTTTTCCTTTTAGCCTGGGCCTGTAGGCTCCACAGAATTGTTAATTTAGTTTGAAGTAACAATATTGACAAATACTACTAGTTTTAAGCAGTTCTTTTTTTAAAAAGGGAGCACCTTGTTACCAGTATCTCTGTTATAAAGTCTGATTAATCATAGAATCATGGAATAGTTAGGGTTGGAAAGGACCTTAAGATCATCTAGTTCCAATCCACTGCCATGGGCAGGGATCTCTCCCACTAAACCATGCCACCCAAGGCTATGTCCAACCAGGCCTTGAACACTGCCACTGATGGAGCATTCACAGCTTCCCTGGGCAACACATTCCAGTGCCTCACCACCCTTGCACTAAAGAATTTCTTCCTCATATCCTATCTATAGTCCACTGTTGTCTTGTTTCTTACGTTGTATTTATAATTAATTTGTTGCAGTTTTGAAAAGCCACCTCCTGCCTTAGTTGGATCATTGCAAGCGAATAAAAAGCTTCAGAATGGAAAAAGAATCTTCACAGGACAACTGAAAGGTCCTGAATCTTTTGCTGCTGATAATGAAGGCAAGTAGATAACTTCCAAATGAGTAAAGTTATACATCTGCTAGATGTTATGCATCTGATGCATCTGCTCGGTCAAATTATTAAAAGATAAGAATTGAGAAGTAAAATCCAAGACCTAAGAATTAAATTCAAACAAAGAACAACAGGAATAATTGCTTAAAGTATGATAATTGTATGTTCTTCCCTATCTTTGCATTTGTAAACATTTCCCTGGAAATATTCCATCACATCTGCTTGTCTGCTGCTCTCAGGGACACAGCGAGTATCCTACAGCTATACTAAAAGGCACAAACCCACAAATTGGTGACATACAGAAATCTTATTACAATATCATTTTAAAAAGGTATCAAATGGCATATTCTTTAAAAGTAACACGCAAAAATGATTAAAGGTTTTTATGGGAATTCTTCCAAAAGTGAGTCTAAGCTTGGGCTTTTGACAGAAATAGTGATCAGCTTGCCTTCTTTTTTGGTTTTCATGCGTATGGGGTTTTGTGTGTTTGTTTTCTGTTTCAGGTCTCAAAAAGCAGTGTTAATTTGTTGGAACTCAGCCACTGAGTTCAGCAGGCTCTTATTTCAAAAGCTGTCATTGAACACATAGAGCCATAGAGGAAAGGCAAATGGAGTTGTTTTAAAAATGTACATAGTTTCCAGAACCATGTTTTTAGAGCACTTGGAATATAAAAGAACTTTTCACTGTAATATAAAGCCTTTTCATTACCTATCCACGTAATACATCTGGGTTGTCTGGCAGCTGTGAGGGGGAAAATGGCAGCACAGGAACCTTACCAGATGATGGTTAGCAGAAGGCTGAAACGGTGTTGAGAAGCACCTTTTCTTCTTCCAGTAATTTTCTTACCCAGAATGTGACCAAAGTAGGGGCTGTGGTGAAAGTTCAAGCCAAACAAGAGGAGAGGTACTGTGAGTTTTTGTTTAGGACACAGGTTTAATGCAGTGGACTCAGGATTTACCTGTTCTGAAAGAATTGTTTTCCCCTTGACATGTAAGTGGGTAAAAGATTCCTGCAGTAGCCAGTAGGGAGGAGTAGGTTACTTGCAGCCCAGAGCAGTTTGAACCAGACAATTCTGACACCCTCCCTTGCTGCTGGTATTTTTCAAGGAAATACTGAATAGTCCAGGACATGTTTGCCTGAAAGATACCATCTTCTGTTGTATGCTACAGAGATGAGAGGTAATCACCTGGAATGTTCTTGTTTGCCATTATGCAAACTGCAATTAGGAGTGCTTCAATTGTAGCAGCATGGGCCTGGGAGGGAGCCAGCTCAACACCCTGCACTGAGGCACCCAGTCCCAGCAAATGTCTTCTCAAAGCTGTTTCCTTCTTGCTTTCCTCAAAAGTGCTATTTTAAATTTTCTTCATAGCTTGTGTTTTGCTCTCCACCTCTTTCACTACAATTTTCATAAAGGGTAGTGTTCACAATTGGAGTTTTGCAGAGCATATTTTACATATGAGGACTAATCCTACAAATGCTCTGTGCTGCCAAATCTAACCTCTTTTATGATGCTGTATAAAGTATTGCCTTGGTTCTCTTTTTCTTGAGTGTATTAATTCTATTGTGGAGCTTCCCTGAATTTAAGGGTGTTTTAGGAGGCTGGATTCGGTCTGTTGAAATCATACAATATGAGCAAGGTTGTAGTAAATGTTGTGGTGATGTTGCTTGATTTAGGTAAATGTTGTTCTCTGTATGAGTAAGACAGGATATTTTCGATAATTATAGTAGTTCTGGTCTGCCTTCCCTTTACTACAGATACCCAGGAGAGAAGTCTAGTGCAAAACCAACTCACACTAACTGTATATATCTAAATATAGTACCACAGAGTAGTTCATAGCATGATAGAAAATAGCATTACAAGTCTAAGATTTCTCCCTTTAAATACAGAATCTGGTATGTAAGCAGAAATTTCAGCTGTCTCCAATGTGGTTCAGGAGGCATTAGAATGTCCAATGTATTTTATGACAGCAAAGTTCAGCCCCGTTTTTTTTTCCCAGGCAAAGTGGCTCTGAAGTTCTCCCTTTGAATAAACAGGTGCTTTCTGTATGCCAGTAATCCTAGCCAATTCTTTTAATCTAGATCTGACAGCTGATACTCTGAGAATCTGTCCTGTTTGCTCAGAACATTTTTCCATAGATGTGTGTGAGCAGATGCTGGACATTTTGATATCTGTTTTTCTGCCCTGGTGTAAGTGCTCATTAGACAGAACCTGTGGGGTTTTAGTAATATTGGCACAGAAAGGTAGAGTAACTTTTATGGACTGTCTTTTAACACTGCACATTTTTAAATGTAAAATAAGTTTAGGGTGAAATGTGGGTCACAGGTAAGGAAAATAATGTTTACTTTAGCTCAGTCTATGTAAATAAGAGACAAATCAGGAATGTTTCCAGACAGTGAACAGACTTCGTGCTGAAAGTGTATTTTGTTGAACAGTGAGTTTATGACTGCTCATGTGCATTGCACTATTTCAGAGCCTGGACTAGTCAACTGGTAGGAGGATGCTACTTTTTTCAGAGGTGGGGCTTAAGCACTGCTGATGTGTTTCCTCTGATACTCCACACACAAGTTTTTGGGGGTGCAATACAATGTCAAAAGATTTGAAGACTACCCTTGAGGTTTTTTTGCCTTGTTAATTTGACACTTGCAAAGCAGAGGAGAAAGCCACTGCTAAGCAGGTACCAAATAAAACCCCATGCTTAGTACTTTAATGCAAACTTACACATTGTTAACATTATTCTGGTGATTTGAAACCAAAGCAAAACATCACAACTTAAAAAAAAAAACAAAAACCAAAACCAAACAACTCTTCTTGTGTTTTTTTTTTTTTGCCTTGGGTTTTAATGTCCTAAGAGAAGGACGAGAAGGGTTGCTTTCTTGTTTTGGATCAGCTATCGGAATGTTTTCCTTTCACCTACTGAACATTTTAGCTAGCTGGTAATGCTGCAAGAACCCTCAGGACAGAAAGGTAGATCTCGTGAGCTTTGCTAATGCTTTCACTGATTTTCACTAACAGGATGAGAATATCCCCATGAATCTTTAGTCCCATCCTTGAGGCCTTTGTTGCTAAACCAGGGAGTATTAAGATAGCTTTTAATGTATTTATTTAAAATAAACATCTGAAGAAATCATATTTTATAATCTTTAATTTGCTGTTTCTGCTTTATAAGAATATATTTAACATAAGGTCTGTGGTTTTGATGCATTGTGTGTGCATAGAATATATAGATTAAGAGCAAGAAGAAAGGACTCAGAGTAATGAGGAATGTCCTTCATTCATGGTGCATTTGCCTTGGTCCCTTTTAAAACAGACTTCTAATGTACTCATTTTAAGGTAATATTTACACTGGTACTGTGGATGGGAAACTCTGGATGATCAGTGGTGATCAGCTGCATTTCATTACTCAAATGGGGCAGGACTTGTCTGAATGTGGTGAGTAATGGTTATGATGTGAAAATGACAAACTTGTTCAGTAAACTTCACTGAATGAGAAATTCAAGTGATATTGTAGCTCCTGTTAACGTTTTCTGATTCTTTTATGCAAATTTGTGAGAAGCCTACTGTGATCATGTAGTTTTTCCTTATGCAGGCAGGATTAATGCATAGCTAGACACTCCTCTACCCCTTGAGACTGGATGGCCATTTAAATAAAGAACAACAAATTCTAGAAGTCCTTCTATACAAAGCTTTTTGAGCATGGTCTAAAGACACAATTTATCTAATTATTTTCTTGCCTTAAGGTCAGAATGTATTTTAGAAACAGTTCAAATCTTACAAAGGCATCGGAGACTCAGAATAGTGTGTCCTGGTACCATGAAAATAGCTGGCTGGCTTTAGCCTGTTTTCCTGAACATGTGACAGTTACCAAGAGGTGCTTTCCCTATCTCTGAAGTCACTGTATTAGTGGTTAGTCTTGACCGAATTTGAAAGGATTCTCAAAGATGGCTGAACTTTTGTGAGTCTTATGTAAATAATTGACTATGCAGAAGTTAAGAAACCAAAATGAGACTGAAATGAGTCAGAGTGAGACCAGAACTCAGCTGTTAACTTTCTGGCAGCAGTCAGTCATCAGCTTGTGTTACTGATACGTTACAGCTTTAGTGAGCTGTAAGGAATGTTATCCCTTGCTTATTGCAGTACTGGGGGAAAATACATGTTTTGGAGTAGAGGCCATCAGGTGACAGAACTGTGTAGTGTCAAACTTTACTAATTTCACTGCTCTCAGAAAAATTACTCACTGTAAAATACTAAACATGGTAGATCTGGGCTATGTAGTTTTACCTGAGGATTCCTTCTAGGATTCTCATGCAACCTGTGGAATTTGGGCCCTTTGCTGAAGAGAATTAATTCTATAAATCTTTCTTAAAAGTGGTTTTCTTCCATCTTTTTCTTTGGGTTATGAAATAAACAGTAGCTAATCCATCCTGTTTTACTGATTTAGTAATCCTACCAGTTCTTCAGACATGTTTAAAATTGTCTGGGAAAACAGAGGGGAATTTCTTTGGAGGTTCGGAGCAGAATTTTTCTTAAGTAATAAGGAACAGAGATGACTAGATTGAGATTATACTGGTACTTCCTTGGCAAGTTACTGTCAGGGATAGTTTACGGAAGCTTTTAAAGATCTGGTTTATCCAAGGTTGAGAGTTAAGTGCTTTTTAGCCTTTGCATTTTGTGATCTTCATTTTGTTAACCTTCTGGTCTTATTTGTATCTCAGGAACTCCGGACTATGAACCGATATGTGGCCGGCCCCATGGAGTGCGAATGGATCAGGATGGTAACCTGATTGTGGTGGATTCTTATCTAGGCCTGTACAAAGTCAATCCAAAGACAGGAGAGAAATCCCTCCTGCTATCAAGTGAACAAGGTGATGCTACATTTTGTGGGGAAGCAGGCTGATCTTGGGTCTGGTCCTCATGTTTATATATAGACGGGGAGATCAAGGCACTTTATTCAGTTGAGATCAGTACAAGTGAATGTGGGGACTGGGACTGATTGAAAGCCCATTGACTTTTATTTTTTAAGTTTGTTGAAAAAAATAGACAAAAAGCAATTATTTTTGTCAGAGGCTTGGTATCTGTTTATGTTGAGCTGCAAACTGTACATATTTCCTGAAAATGAAAGTAACTGGGACTTGGACTTTAGCTAGGACAAATTAAGGACATGGGATTTAGAATTGTAATATCTGAAATCTTCAGCTTGTGTGGATCTCAATAGTTTTGAACACGTAGTGGTTTTGTACTTATTTCAATCGGTGGTCGTGTTTATTAACTAGGTGTGGATGGACTGCCTTTCAAATTCCTAAATGGATTAGAAATATCAAAGAAAAAATTGATTTATTTTACGGATTCAAGTAGCAAGTGGGGAAGACGACATCACAGATACGAGGTGAGACCAGGTAATCTTTGTGGCCATTTGTTTAGACAGCTTAAGTGTTCATTTTTGTGTTGGCAGCAGTATTAGGCCACAGAAGAGAAGCTTTTTTCAGTTGTGCTTTTGTGTTTCAGCCCAGCATGCTATGAGTACAGCATGCTGCAGCCCTGAGGCAGAGGATGGGCTGCGCTATTCTGCAGCTGCTTTTCCAGGGGGAAAAAAAAAAACAACCAAAAACCAGCAGATCAGCTACCCAAAGAAACTGTCATGTGGCACACTGCAGTCAGGAGTTCTACAGCATGTTAGTTTCTCTTTGGGATCTCTAAAAGTATGCTCTTACACTGCTGTAAATGGAAGGTAGCAAATTGTTGGTGTGCTTGAAGGCGTCTTTTTGTGTTGTCAGAGCCTCTGCATAAAACTCTAGAGCAAACTGTCTGTAAAGCTGAAATTCAGCAAGGTCACAGGCAGGAAGTTTACACTGAGTCTCATCTTTACTACCAAAACTGTGGATAAAATTATGCAAGAAGAAAAATCAAATTAAGGGAAATACATTTCATTTAAGGGGTGGGAATTGAGATCCAAGTTATTAAAGAGTAAAAAAAAAGCTGAAATCTCTTATGCGTCACTTGCCGTTTCTTACATCTGTCAGTCATTGTTTGGTAGTTCATCATTTTGCCATTTATTATTTCATACTTTACAAGGGATTGCCAGTGCAAATGACAAACATATGGGCAGTTTCCTCCTCACAGGGCTTATGTGTGTACAAGTCAAATCTGCCTTGCAGATTTTTAGCAGAAGAAACTTAGACAAATTATCTCACATCAGAAGGACAATATCAGCTGTTTACTTGCTTAGCAGAATACTCACAAATGCTTTCTGGTTTGATTTGAAGAAGCTATAATTGTTTGCAGAAGCCTGATAGCCCTCAGTATTTTGCTAAAGCAGGAACTGCAGGATAATGTGTTTTGAACTTCGGGCTTTATAACCTGCACGTTCCTCTGGTTTTGCCAGGATGCTGCAATCAGCCTGAGAAATTACATGAACAAAATCTTTTGCTCCTTTCCTCATGCGAGCTGGTTGTTCTTACAAAGACGACATCCGCCATTGTCTAAAGACTGCTTTTAGCTAATTTATGTTAATACAACTTCTGAATATTTTCTGTTGTAATGGAAAGCTGGTACTTAGGCAGTCTAATTTTTATTAAATCGATATATTAATTCAGGTAATCGAAACAAACCATCTTGGTCGCCTCTTGGTTTATGACCCTGCAACAAGAACAGGAAGAACAGTGCTCAGTGGCTTGTACATGGCAAATGGGATTGCACTGTCTCCTGATGAGGATTACATATTGATAGCAGAAACCAGCATATGTAGAATCACACGGTATGATAACACCATTCTTCTAGATAGAAAACTACATTATTACATGCTTTTTAATCACTTTGTAGACAGGATGTTCATATTCTTACTTTTCTGGTTTACCTTTTCTGAAAAAGTAAACTGAAGATGGGCAGTTCACAGGAACTATTGCTATTGGAAGCAGTGTAAATTACTGTTCTTCTATGGCAAGACTTGCACATTTTGATTAATTCTATGTAAAGATTAACAGTTGCTCTTCCCACTGCCAAATGTTTTGTATGCTGCTTTACTGATACATTGGGGCTCTAATTCCCTCAGACTCAATTAGAATTATCCCAATGATAATTATGTTAGTTACATTATTACAGTTACAACAGACCTCAAAGGACAAGTGTCACTGTATGGAAATGATTAGCATAACACCCCATTTTTCCCATTTTAAGGGGTCTCAGTGTTTTAAGTGTTCTATTTTGTGGAAGTTCTAAAGCCAGTTTTCATTTAACAGGCATATTTTCTATGAATAGGTGTTTTGACTAGAACCAGGGGGTACTGTTCATGTTACTAGTAGAAAGAGGAGGTTTTTGACAATCATCATTACTCAGGTTCAGTCTCTCTTGCATTTACTACTTCCTGCAGAGTCTGTTTCTGTGTTCTGAAAAGATTTGTTGTATGAATCAAACTGATGTCATTTCCATGCTGTTAAACTTGCTGTATTTTGCAGCAGCCACTATAACTCACATTCAGAATTCCCTTTTTGCAGCTATTGGATGAGTGGAACTAATGCAGGAAAAAAAGAAGCTTTTGTGGACAACCTCCCTGGGTATCCAGACAACATCAGATTATCAAACACAGGCTTATACAGAGTTGGAATAGCTACTGTTCGTTTTCCCAGTTTCTTTTCTCCTTTTCTGGATGCTTTAGGACCCTATCCATTCCTGAAAAGATTCATTGTAAAGGTAAATTTGACACTGTGTAGTAGCAGCCATCAATGTCACAAAGTATTATTTTTTTAAGTATGAAAGAACTGATTCTCCTCTAGGAAACACAAAAGACTGCTTTATATTTACCAGCCACCAGACAGCACATACCGACTTTGACTGAGGATTGTTTCTCTTTTACATATTAAACCACAGCAGTTTTGCTGTTGTGGTAACACCAAGAACCCATTTATAAGTAGAAGAATCAATACTGACAGGAGTTCATAGTTGCAAGCCCTCAGCCCATTGTTTATAGCAACATGCTATTGTCAAGGCAGGTGAAGAACCCTTTACAGATTGCCAAGCAGGAGTAGTGGAGCTGGTTATGATTAACCATGCCACCTTTTCCCTAGAACTTGCACAGGAAAAAACACTGAAGTGAGTGCTTCAGTTGTTTTCCATTAAGCCCTCCTTATTCCTGCTTTTAGAAAATAGGTGGCAGTTGGAGTAAGTTCAAACGATTTCCACACCTTTTTGAGCAAGCAGGCACTCACTGTACTGTAAGATTAGTTAAGATCAGACTGCCAGCTTTAGACACAGTCTGGTGGATATTATCCAGAGATTAAGTGACACTCAAATCTGACTAGAGCAACATCTGGAATGTAATGTATTAACACTGCCTTTTCTTTATAGTCATGGAATCTCCACCCTGCCCCTTGAATGAAGTGTTAACACTATTTCTTATTCTCAAACAGGTGACTCCTTTATCATTCTACAGCATTTTCCTTCACAAATATGGCTTGTTCTTGGACATTAATGACAAAGGAGACATTGTGGCAAGCTTCCATGACCCTGATGGCAGCATCACTTGGGCTGTCAGTGATGTGTTTGAGCACGATGGGAAGGTGTATCTAGGCAATACAGAGCTGCCTTTTCTTGTGGTGCTACAGTAGACTTCAGTTTTTGGAAGCTGGAGCATCAAAAGAAAGGCAGCAGTGTTGTTTCAAGCTTCTGTTAAATGTTTTTCTCTACTTAATGGACAACTGCTATGTCACTGGAGGAGAAATGAAACTGATACCATGTGGCTAATCGGAAATGAGAACACAATGCAAAAATACTTAGTTTAAAAGTTTGTTAAAGCCTCCAACTTACATAGGTTAAAGGTACCAAATCACCTTGCGCTATAGCTCAGAGAAGTTATGTGTATATTTCTCACCAGTTGCACAGCATCATCAAGGAATTAAACTCTGTACCAGGGACTGAGGTGGGTAAGTAGCACAGATCTCACTGTTGCTCACAGTTCCCATTTTGGAAAAAGCCTTATGTTGAATTTTTTTCTTCCTCTTTCCCAGAAGCTGAACATACTTGGTTTTAATTATGAACAGCAGTTTCTCCATTGTCCCTTTTGTTAAACTTTTCCATCTATCCAACTACACCATTTTCCAAGGAAGTATGAGCAAGTACAGCTTATGTTTCAATTTGTTCTCTCATCTCAGCGTTTCCTCCTGGTGCAAAGCAGTCACACATTGTCTTGCTAAACTCTCTACATGAGGTTCCTCTTGTTACCATGTAAAAGTTCACTAGTGGCCACTATTGGGTAGGGCACTGTTAGGAGGGCAGTAAACAGAGAACAGGTGATAATTAGAAATTTGGTCTTCAGAAGTGTGACACAGCTGGATCCTGTGGAAAGGTTTAACTCAAGTTCAGTAACAAAGATAGGAAGTTTAATAGGCAGTTTATTTTTTCTTTCCCCAAAAGTGCAGCAGTGAACAGGGTCCTCTGGAAGGGCACTTTCTATACAAACGTTCAAAACAGCAGAAGTATAGTATGCTCACAACATGCTACAGCAAAGTATGCTCACATACAGAGAGAGTGATACAAGTACAAATTAAATTTAATCACAATAAACAATAGCTGTTTCATTATGATAAAATATTGTATTTAAGTTGCAGAATCAGTCTTAAATTTAATGTGATTGAAAAGGTGTTTTGGATGTTTGTGATCCTGTTACAGCTTTATCCTGCAAAATGAAGCAGCCCAATTCACTGGGCCAATGCTGGGTAAGCATGGATTGGCTGTACTCACGTTGAAGTGGTACCAAATGCTTTTTGGTTTAGAATAATGTAATAAGATTCTGAACTGTACTTCCCCCTGTATAATATCTACCTTACCTGATGAAGCCATTAAAGTTCAGAGCTCTGCTTTGATAATAATGAGTTTTAAAAAATAAAAATGATCACATTTTACCTAAACCCAACTCTGTATCAGTAAGCCCCTTTCATGTAACACAGATGCCTTCAGTAAAAAGGTACAGATACAACAGCCATGGTCAAATAGCATCTGAAATGGTATTTCCAGGATGACCATTTAGTTTTAAAGTCACTTACTTGGGAATTAAGGTTCCTTCACAGTGGTTTTTTTAATCACCAAGGAAAAGAATTAACACTGTTCATTCAAGGCTGTAAAAATACTCAGAATTAAATTCTTCACGGAAACAGCAGAGGAGCTCTAACAGCAGTGGCAGGCAACTACTGGGTCCTGTTCTTCCTTCAGCTACATGCTTCTGCTGAACAGGTCTTAAGTCTATCAAAAGCAGAAGTGAAGCAGGTGCTTGCCTGAACCACTACTGTGGGTAAGTCAGGACTGATTGCTTTCATTCTGAATTTCAGTTTAATGCAACACTTAATACCTATGACAGATTTCAGACATAGTGTGGTTCTCTTGACAGGGAGCATGTGAGTTATTGAGTGTAGTTACAAAGTGCTTTTCAGGTGTGTGCAGAAAGCAAGTGTCAATTGGGGTAGAACATCTGATCACGCATACTGAGTAGTCTGTATCAGTTCCGTCAACTTTCAAATCAGGTATTAGGCAAAAATTAAATCATCCAGAAGAAAATTATCTTGTTATGGCTTAAGATCACTTGAAGAAAAGACAGTCACACATCTGTACCATAACAAAGTCTGGGATTTTTTTCCGTTAAGAAGCAACATACACATTACTTGCACCAAAACTCAACTCAAGTAGAAATCTGACACATGACCTAGGTTGGATAGAACTGTTCAGGGTTTAATGTGCAGCAATCAATGTATTTCCCCTTAGCCTTCACACAGCTACCAAAGTTAAGTTTAAACAAAGAACATGCCTAAGTTGCTAGAATTATCTGAGGAAAACACCATGTAAATGAACTCCAGGTTTAGCTCAGCGTGCAAGGAAACACTTGAGAGCATGAAAGCAACTTTGGTTTTGTTTGTAAAGACAAAACAGAGTCTGAAGAATACTGACAGGCAATACTAAGGCTTGAGAAACAAAACCAGGATAAAGCTACAGTTGTAGTGGAGGAAAAAAAAAAGTCCTGAGTATTTGAAAGCGTGGAAGTAGTCTGAACATCCAACCCCCTCTGCATTTATACAGATGCTGCAGCTGGAAAGTTACCTTTCAAGTGATGATTTTTTCCTCAAATATTTGGTCACTCTAGAGATTTGAAACAGTAAGTTAAATTTGAGACAAAAAGCTGTATAAAACCTAACCTGCAGACCACCACAGAAGTTTGCAGCTCTAAGCTACATAAAGGACAACTTCTGTGCTCCAGCATTAAAAGCCAAGGAAGTTCAACTTCCCTTGTTATGGCATTATTTGTATCCAGTTTGTGGGTGTCTGCACTGGGCTATGCAGCTTCACAGTTTTGAGTCATATTTTGTTGCCTACTTCATGATTACTTAGTAAAAGGTTTTATGTGACAGAAATTGAAATCATCATGCTCTCCATTTGGGTAAAAGATCTGAAATAACTAACTGAAAGTAACTGTGCCCCAGTTTGCCTGAGAAGAGAACAATCATCTCATTTGATAACACAGTTGATTTGCCCACAAACAGCATGAACTTGTCTTGCAGAAGATAGCCAATTTGGTGTTTCTAGGAGGTGTTTTCCCAACAAAGCTATACAGAAGTTACATGCTGACAGAAGTTTGGATGCTTTTCAGGATTCAGAAAGGTACTCCACTTTGGGTACAAGTGATGGCTGCAGTTCAGACAAGCCCAATTATAAGGATGATGAGACAACATCACCCTCCCAAAGTGATACTGCGCTGCAGTCAGGCATGTAGGCAGGCAGTCCTTTGGTGTCAAGGCCACTTACTGCAGGTCTTGAGTAGTTTCATCTCAATCAAAGTGCAACACTCTATGAAGCACTTAAACTGGCTAGAGTAGCCCTCAGCCTAACTTCTAGTGAGCAATGACTTAATTGTAGCTAGCTTGCTTTCAGAATAATTTACTTTCAAGAATCTAATCAACACAAGATGTCAAAGACATTTGGAGGTTAGAGACAGATCAGCTTTACTGTGGTGCCCAGGTTTGTTTTTTTTTTTTCTGTTGTAGATTTTCCTTTAGCATTACTTATGGTCATGTATTAAAAGACTTAAGGGTTAGCTTAAAACACAGGCACACTTATTTGAATACTTGTTAGTCTCAACACTCTTCTTTCATTTGCTACGAAGCCTATATTAAACCCTAAGATACTTTTCAGTAGTACACAGTAACCCATTCCAGCATTTCCCACTAGAAGGATCGTAACAGTAACATTCTTGCTTGCAAGCTACCAAAGCTGTCCTACAAAACTCATTGGTCTCGCTTGAAGTGGTCTCATTGAAAGAGAATATTCAGCACTCACTAGTGTGATCCTACAGCTCTGCCTAATGCCTTCCTACACTCTTTTGGGCTATTTTGCTATTGTCACTGCCAGCTTTGATCTTCATTCAGGAAATCTATAATTAAACATAGCATTTGAGAAAGTCTGTAACACTGAGTATGGGTGAGCATTACTGTGCAATAGCACCTGTCTATCCAACCCAACTCAGGTACACATTTATTGATCTTTAGAACAAAATAAACTGTTCAGATCCATAGGCAAAAGTTCACCTCTGTGCCTGTGATATGAAAAGGTACTTCAAAGACAAAGGTGGTAACTAATTATCTGAGCAAGACAGATTAGCTGTGTCTAACGATTCAGAGTTAGAGTTCAGCTGTAAGATATACATATTGCACAAGGCAACCAGCTAAAGACAAGGGTTTTTCTTCCAAACAGGGTTTGAATAAGCCCATGAAAAGTCTTCCAGCTGTGATCAGCGAGAGGTACGGAGACAAACCTGCTGCAGTCACTGGAGAAACTGGCCAGCGGGAGCCAATTGCCAGAGGCTCTTAAGTGCCTTACAAAGACTGTGCAGAGAACCTCCGAGCCCGAACACCATGATTGCTAAACATGAGCCGTGGGTCAAACCTGTACCTATAGAAAGGAACAGAGCCTGTGTGAGTGACCGGGAGCACACAGTGACCAATTCTTCTGCAAACAGGTACTTCCAGAAAAGCTCTGGTCACATGAATAGTTGCTTTCTCAATGGTATGCAGCAGGGACAGTCTCTCTACATATTATAGCGGATGAGTTATAATGACACACAACTTAGGAGCTGATAGTCTCCAAAGAAATAAATACTAGCTACAACATGCCAACAGCACATTGGTATGTGCAACATTCAGTATTCAGGAGAGGCATCCTAACAGAAAGATTTGCTGCCTCAAATTACAAACTTATGTTGCACAACTGTAAGGGCATTTTAAACAGTGCTTAAAAAGCTTCATTCCAAATGATTACCAACCAATTTTTGAGGTAAGAAGTGCTATTAACTTACAACAGCTGACTAATTCATACAGCTTAGGTCTTACAGGAAACATTCTTTGCTAAGCGCATTTTCAGGAACAACCATATCAAGTATTTGGAAAACAGCTGCCTAGGGCAACCTGCAGAGCTTTTCCTTCTTTGCAGGCAAACCTGAGGTCACTTGCCTCTGACTACTCAGCACAGCTGTAAGCTTCAGCTATTCTAAGTCAGGAGTAGCTGACAAGATTAAAGAAGCAGTATTAATACCATCAAGTTCTATTTGGTAGATTAAATTAAAATACAGATTAAGCATTAAAAAAAAAAAAAAAAACAAAACAGAAACAGCAAGAAAGCATCTCTATCGAACAGCAGTATGTTATTAGCACTATAATAATCCAATACAAATACCCTCTATAAAAACCTAATTTAAATACATACATAGTTATATTTAAAAGTATTACATAAACAAACTGAATTAGTACTTACCCAGGATCAAAGACACCTGGCGTACGGCACGTTGCTCCCGAACAGGACTGCAGCATCATTAATCGGTAGTTCATCTTCTCTAGAATTTCTTGATCAATTGTTTTAGCGATGTTGTTGATCTGGTGTGGATCTGCAGTCAAGTTATACACTTCCACAAACACCTGGAGAAGAAAGTTCCTGCACTGTATTAAGTCCTAAATGCTAATTAACTTTTAATCATATTATTTGGGAAGAACATTTAAGAACAGCATATTGTCTCAAATGTTTTTCCTAATGACGCTGCAGCATTCCCACACATAAGCTATATTTAGCCATGCGGTTAAGTGGTCAAAGACAGGAGAGTGCATAGGTAAAGTTTAGTGGGATAGGACAGTATTACTGGAGAAGTTTTGCTTCTGCCTGAAATACTCCTCCACTACACAGCAGATTTTTTTCTGACACATAAAGGGAACCTGTCTTACGACTGTAAGATCACAGCAAGAGGCCATAGCTAAACTGGCTGCCTTTTCATTACTGGATCTCAAATACACTATTTCCTGACCACCACACTACCATTATATCAGTTATCAGCTCATCAGGTACTTCCAGCTGTCAAGCTCCAACACGTGCCTTGACTACACATACAAAACAGACTGAATATCAGTATGCTATAATGCTCATGTAAGAAAGTTTGTGTGCACATGCTTTGAGAAGGTTGTTTGTGTGCTTTGAGAAGGTCTGTCTGGAGGATTTTAGGGCAGATTTGGTCTTTTGGTACACAAAAAGTCTAAATCACTTTGTGGGACAAATATTACTCAAACATATCTCAAGAACTCAGCTGATGTTTTGTCTGTGGCTGGAGTAGGGGCCTGATTGCAGATGATGTTGATTTAAAGTGGCTGGGTTATGTCTAACATAGATAAAAATGCATCCAGCCAGCCTTTGGTTGCAAGCTGTCTTCTAAGGCTCACTGCAAGGTTTTAAAAGCCACATTGCTACATCTTCCCAATACTGTTAGTCTTAATTTAGCTGCCCCAGGTGAGCTCCATAAAAATGCTCCAGCCATTACTGGGGAAAAAAAAGGTGACATGTAGGATATTCAGATCAACTTTGGAGTCTACTTTTATGAGGAAAGTTGCAACACTCATTTGACTTCACCATAAATTGCCAGGAAATGGAAAAATGAAGGGCAGGGTCTGCTAAATCAGCATCTTAGTCTCCCACACAGTTTTTCTTGCTATCTTAGCACCAAAACCAGCATGTGGGATTTGCTCCCCTGGTTTAAGCTGTTCATTGTAGACTGAAAGAAAGTAATGTGTGTTGTGGCACAGTAACTGGGGATACCTGCTGTTTATGCCTTTAGCTGCAGTTCATTAGACTTGTAACTCTGTTACCTCAAACTCAGTGTCTTCTCTGGAGCGACTGTGCAAAGGGGCACAAGTAAAGATCAGCCCTTAACACACTAGTAAAATTTGGAAGTGGGGACATTACGTCCCTTATACACAAACAAGATAAGGTCTGAGACCTTTCTCCTAGTTGTAATTTTAACACTTGTTTCACCAGACAAACAAGTGTTGGAAGAGAAATGATGGGCCTGGGATTTCAGTTCTTCCAAAGGAAAAAAGTTGCAGCTGAGCCTAAGAGCAGCAGAGGTAGAGTGTAACAGAAAATATTTGTCATATAGAAGACTCTGCTGCGTGGAACTGGGTTAGGACAGAGAACTGAGCCTAGCCCAGCCTCCCATGAGGCTGTTATAGGCAACAGTTATAACTTGGACTCTTGTCCCTTCCTCACCCCTTCCCACCTTTTTTTCTTTCCTTAACCTCACCAGTTTGGGTCAAACCTTCTCATCAGTAGATAAATACTTCACTGTTTATCCTGCAAGCAATGCTAGTCTGCTTTTCAGAGTACTTTATGGAAGCCTTGAGAGCAGATAAGAGCGCAGACAGTCACTTGGAGCTGTGAACAGTTGTTATCTGCAAGTCAGAGACAGACTTACCTCCCGGTCATCAAACTCACAGTACTGCAGGTCCCAGGAAGTTGACAGTGTCCTTACACAAGCATATGTATTGTTATAGGAGTCTTCACACACACAGTCTGGGAAGCAGTGCTGTGAAGTGAGCAGTGAACAAAAACTGAAGAGCAGGGGATAAAAGACGAACGAGCAATCTTCTTCCTACAGCTTGTGCCAGCTCAAGCCAACTACAGTTAGCTGATGAACACCAGGGTCTTAGTCTAACACATGCAAGTCTCCTCTGGGGATTTTAAGTAAAATCTCAGCTCTTCTAAATTTGAGAAACCATTGTTATTAACCTCATTACAATTAAGTGTGTTTTGTCTGGGAAGGTAATGTGCATACACTGAGAAGAACATCCCAACACACAGAACTAAAGACCACAACAATGGGATGCTTTACTTAAAGCAAAGCCTCTGATTCAGGAAGTAGCTATGACTGATAAATAACAGTCACAGACAACAACTGTGCAACAAGGTCACTGGAAGTTTAGAAAAATCATGGTGTCGCTACCACCCACTTTGCCCTATAGATTCTGAAGAAAAGGGTGGCTGTATTCTGCATTCACATGGACATATCAGTCCCACAAGGCTGCATGTCTCCCTCCAATTCCTAAATGCTGGCAGGACCTACAGATCTAGCTCCTACTCACCAAGACACTGGGATCTTACTGATAGAACCAGGTTAGCCCATACAGCAAACACTGAATCCAAGAGTTACTTTCTAACATTAACAGATCTTGTCTTTCTTACTGTGACTCCAGGTCCTAGGCCAGGACAGGTAGGATCACTGCCGTTGTACCCTTCTCCCTGGTACTCCACCAAGAAGTCTGATCTCCATGTCTCATTTTTGTCTCCTCTCTAGGATGAGAGAGAAACACTGTACTGTGAAACAGAAGGAATACTCCATGCCCACTGCTTACAAGGCAGTTTGAGTCAGAGTGCCTAGTTTGGGTCAGCCTTAAAATATTAGCCCTAGGTTACAGAAAGAAAACAAGGATCCAACTCCAAAAATATTAGTACACCTTCTTGTGTGGGTTTAAAGCACTATCTGCAATTTATATAGAATCCTGCAGCAGTATCAAATAGGACCCACATGGCCAGATACAATCATATTACAGACAAGAACCCCTGTAGTGAGGCTGCTTGGCTTACATCACGCTCTCACAACAAATGGAAAAAGATACCCTTGGCATAAGAAAAGATAAACAGCTTTAAGAAGCAACTAAGTTTTAAGCTGTTCTATTTGGAACTTCATTTTAAAGACAGAGGAAGAGGGAAGTTTAAAGTTTGTATACAGCACCATCAGAGGCACAAACAACACCACAATGAGTTTCACAGTTTTGATTCCATCAGAGTTTAAATTAGATGCCTTTTACCTGCTTCTGTCTAAAGAACAGCTTAAGGTTTGGATATAAGGTTTTAAAAGTAAAGCACTGTTTTAAATCTGGATGATCCTTCGTTTCCAAGTAAGCTGCCTTCAATTTATAGACTGAATTTAATTAAAACTAAACAGATCAACTGCAAGCAGCTTTATTTAAATAGGCTTCTGCTCACCTATGGGAAAGGTCAAGTTTAGTTTATAAAGCCGCATACATTTTTCCAATGGGGGAAACACTAGCTCTACCAAAAATTGAGGCAAACCAAAGATTTCAGTAAGAACAGTCTGCTCTTCTGCTCTTCTGCTGTGGCTGTGCTGAGAAATTCTAAGGAAAAAGGGAGGGAGAGTGCAAGGTGAAAAAAAACATACAGCCTTCAAAAGAGGAATTCTTACAAACAGCAGGACTAGCCAAAGGATGCCACAGCTTTCTCTTACAAAAGTGACCACAGCGTTGTAGGGCTTACAAAAACACATCTGCATTTCAACAAGATACATACTTTTTTCACTAAGTTATGAACACTCCATGTCAAAATGACATTGAGGGAAGAATCTTTGAGTTTATTGAAGGCAGTATTCACTTTGAAGAATAACTCCTGTGAGAACTGCTGGTTACTGTCCCTGTCTCTCTACTTACCAGCAGTGGCAACAGTGACATCCCATCCATTTGGGTCTTATTCAAGTCATACCCTGCGATGTCCAAAATAGTGGGACCCAAATCAATATTTGCAACAAGCATCTGCAGGGGGAGGAAAACTTACTTCAGAAGACTAGAACCCAACAGTCTCATTGTTACAGGTACTTGTCATTTTAGGTACACCTAACAGTACTTAATTTTTTCTTTAGAGGCTAATGGACCCTGTAACATTAAAAAGCTATGGCAGGGTCTGTGTAAAGCGAGCTTCACACCTTGCACTTTTCAGTACTTTTTGTATCCTGCAATTAAATTTACTGATTGAAGCAAGAGCACACAGCTTTTTAGAATGAGGTCTTTGCACTTTTGCTGCTCCACATACTTAATTTCACTGGTGCATACATATATATGTGCAGGAGGATAAATTACGACCTAAGGTGAAATAATATTAATTTCTTTCTTACCTTGTTTGTCTGATTTGGTTTTATTCCTGGTCCTCGAACTAGCAGTGGCACTTTGATATCAAACTCATACAGCTGCCGTTTGTCAATTGGCAAAGAAAACTGACCTATACAAGAGAAAATGGAAAAGGTTAAATGGCTTCTGATTTTATGTTTGAAGAGCTTGTGCTACATGATTTCCAGCAGCCAATGTTTTTTACAAAGTCAGAAGATGTTCTTAACCTGAACTACACTAAAAGTGGAGGACAAGAACAGGCAGCTTCAAAGTATAAGCAGTATCTTAAAATATAACAGCTTGGATACCATAGTTTTAGTTGTGCAGCATGATTCAGACTTGATTTTTACTGATTAATTCATTTGTGGCAACTCTTCCTAAAGAAGACATGGACCCTTCCTCCACTTCTGGAGTGACACTGGAATGTGTTGCCCAGGGAAATTATGAATGCTCCATCCCTGGCGGTGTTCAAGGCCATGTTGGACAGAGCCTTGGGTGGCATGGTTTAGTGGGAGGTGTCCCTGCCCACGGCAGGGGGGTTGGGACTAGATGATGTTAAGGTCCTTTCCAACCTTAACTATTCTATGATTCTGATTTCTGTCCTAATTTTGTGTATACCAGGACATAGTGGCAGTGATTAATGATAAAATCTACAACCAAACAATGAAATCCCCAAACACCCCACATTGCAGCTCCAAGTTCTTTTTGCAACTCAGATCAGTATTTTCCATGCCTACAGCGTTCCATAGCTGCTGTTCCCACTTTTCTGGAGTGGTCCTGAGGGTGAAGTGTTACACAGTTCCTGGATCTTCTATAAACATGCAGTAATCAGTGAGAATTTTACCAGTGTGAAAGCCATTGTCTGATGTGTAAAAGATGTATGTGTTGTCTAATTCTCCATTCAGCTCCAGTTTCTTCACTAGCTTCTCTACCAGGTCATCTACCGACAGCAGAGTTTGCCACCTATACAGAAACAAAGTAATTCATGTGAGAGCATGAAAAAAACCCCAACACAATAATTCTGAGTGCAAGGCAGAGCATTTGTATTCTGTTTAAGGTCAGTAGTGTATGCATTGCAAGTGGATTATTTGCTAGCAAATTTTGAAAACAAATTTCATAGATTACTGCACTGTACTTTTGAGACTGCAAGTTAAGATAGAAACAGTCTGTCTTCAGCTCTTGTTGATTTTATTCTGTAGTGTCTGAGAATGACACCAAAATACTGATTACTTTTTATCTGGACTCAGTCAAAACCAACTTTGAAGCTACATGGTGACAAAGAGTCAGTTATCTCCTGCAAGGTCACTTCTTGTTACTTCTTTATATGAAGTTTTTAACATTAAAAACCAAGACTGCTCTGAATTTTTCTATACCGAGTCTTTTCTGCTTGAAAATTACATCAGCTATTTTGTATTGCTCATAGAATATCAAGGTCCATTATTCCAGTGTATGTAAAGCCCTGAATAGCTACAAGCTATTCTTTCCTTTGTCATACAGTTTGCTGTTGAGACAAGCTTCTGGAAGTCAGAAATGAGCCTCCACAGACTAGTATTATGCTGAATTAAAGTTACTCATTCTTGGATCCTGTTGTCTCCAGAATTACTTTAGGATTTTGCTGCATAAATTCATCTTCATGTTTCATAAAGCAGGAGCCGGAAAATCTTGGTTTTCCATCTCCAAAGTAACAAGCAAATGCCTGATAACAGCTCAAAATTGAGTTTATCCCTCAAAGTTAAGCTAAAGTCCATTTCAGAGCTTTTAAAGAAAATAAACCTAGAGTTTACAGGTAAAGAAATAATTTTTCTCTTAAAAAAGGGCACAAGCTGTATCTTCACACTATTCCCCACATCCCCTTTTACAAAAAGGAGCCAAGCTCCTGCCCTGGCCAGTCAAGTGTTCTCACATAAAAAGACCACAGACAGAGCCAAGGTGAATGAATCAGATTAGCTGGCAGATAAATCAATCACATTTGATGTATGTTACGTAAGACTCTGGAGTCTAAGTGAAATAGAAGGTAAGGGTATGAAAACCTGCTGTGAACTGAAAGAGAAGCATTAGGGGCACTGAGCTTGACTGGTCTTTTTAGTGATAAATGATGGCAGGATTCAGGAGCAAAATATTCCTGAAGTCAATGACAAGTTTCTTTGCAAAAAGCAAGCAGAAGGTCAAGTCAGATGCCAGAAAACCACTACAGATGCAATTTGACATCTGTGGTCAGGCTTAGAAGTACCCATTTAAACAAATACCTTTTCTTTGTTAAAAGACAGTAACAGTTCTGGAGCAGCAACCTTGAGCAACAAAAAATTCCTACCTCTTCCTATAAGCATCATCCAGAAACTGTATTGAAGAGTTGGTCATTGGAGTCTTTGCTTGTCGGATTAACCAGTGCTTGTTCTACAGAAAAAGGAAGATGACAAAGATTAGCAGAGGAGAGAAGTACCAACTTTTGAAACTTTTTGTTGCTTAGTGGAAAGCATCCACATGATGATGCCTGTTAAATAGCCATGCAGTGCTACCAAACTGACCTGGCTCCAATTTTCTCTCTTAGTTCATCTAAAAATCTAAGTCGTAAGAGAACAATATATTATAGTTCCACTATGCTCAGCTCGTAGTGAAAAGCAAGCTGTGGATCTTTTCAAAGCAGTTCAGGGAGATATTTGGGAAACGAGCTCAGGAAGGGTCACCCAGAGATAAAAGTCTCATAGCCCAATGAAAACATCCAAATGAATGATTAAGCAGCATTATTAAGACTGATATTTTTCATTTACTAGGTCAGAGATGACCCACTCACCACCCTCAGCCTGAGCCTGTATTTAGCTGGCCACTCCTCCCCATAGAGCCTCTCCTCATGCAGTTTCCCCTCCTGTCACAAGCAAATGACTCTGAACAGGCTCAGCCTTTAGGGACGCACAATGAAGTGACTCATGTCACCTGCAGTTTTTTCACTTCCCTGTTTTCTGTTCCTGCCAACTGAAGGAGGGTTTTGGTATGGAGACTTCACATTGTGTGAAGTTCATTTTAGATTGCTTGGATTCAGATCTTACAGTAAAGATTCTCTGGAGAGACACTAAATCTCTACACTAAGCCTATCTCAGCAAGAAAACACAGCATAATCAAGAGCAAACAAGTAGTACTTGTGTGTTGTTTGAGAGAGGGAAAACAAAAGACATCACCAACTCTACAGAAGCCTGTCACAGAACAGAGGAGCTGGCAACACCACCTGTGCACCAGCCACCTTTCACAAGAGGTGCACTTAGGAGAGGCCCTCCTATCATGCTAGATAACTCAGGCACGTAAGTCATCTAGGTCAGTAGTATCCTCCTCTTTCCTGGAGTATTTTGTTCTTCCTACCTTTCTCTGAAGTTTCAGAAAACTTCCAACAGCACCTGAACACCTCTATGGATTTCAGTACACACTGGCTCAGAGTCTGCAGTCAGCCCACTTCCCTGTGAGTCCCTGTTAAGTCCCTTTCACTGGTTACACACAAAGCTGCTGCCTCCCTATACCCTATTCCCAAAGAACTTTCAGGAGATCTTGAGACAGCATGCTATGTCTTGCCAGCAGAATCTGAACGCAGCTGTGCTCCAATTCTGCGGGGAAAACAGTGCATGTGAGAGAAATCCCCAACACCCATCTTAATCAGCTTCTCTCTCACAAAAGGTTAGATAAACCACTCATCTGGGCTACCAATAGTCCTGCCTGGGAAACCAGACAGCAACCCACTCCTCGATGTAGCTCACAGCTGAGGGTCCTAAGCAGAAGTGTGGATCACTGGACAGACTGACAACAGCTTAAGTCCTGTTTTTCATGCAGATTCTGCCAAGATGGCTCCTTTCAGTACCCCTTGCTCACATACAGTGTAAGGAAGCATTCACTCAAGAATCAAGACTGCACAATGCAAGACTCTCAAGCCAGCATTACAGCATCAGTGACTTGAGCATCTGAGCCTATGTACTTGTCTACTGCTATTGCAGGGATTGTGCCTGCCCTAGAGAACAGCAAAGCTCAAAGAAGAGTTAGGCTTCAAGACCGCAATACTGCCAGTTCCAGAAACATACTGTTAATGACTGTAGCTATTGTGTCTGGGAAGGAGAGTGGCTAGTCTGTTCCTGTTGGGAAACCTAGTAAAACTGCTGTATCCACAGACACTAGCTGCCAAATATTAAGTAAGTCTGTGATCTTGCTTTGTATTACACAGGCACATACAGATATTTTGCTCCACATTAGGGAGCTTCACACTGCTGACTTTGCAGCTAGTCAAGTTATTTCTGGCTCACAATTTTAAAAGCATTTGACTATTACAGTAACAGAGCCTAAGACAAAGTTAGGGATCCTTTTCAACAGGCTGGGCTGAAGTATTTGTTAGTGCCTGCAGCCCTTTCCTCCCATCTCTCATGTTCTTGTATCACACTGATAAGCACATGGTCATTTTTCAATCTACAATCCTCAGCTACAAACAAGTTTCGCCCTGTACTACTTAGTCGTAGTGACCTTACAAGAGGTATCACTGAGCACCAGATAGGCAGCGAGGCAATGTTATGTCTTAGTCTTAAGGTTAGGAGCAAATCAATTGAACACAGAGTTATGTATTTTAAACAAACTGAATGAAACCCACAGAAGTTCTGCAAGTTAAATATCTCACCAGATTAACTGTTTGCGCTTTCAGTTATTGGCACAGTAAGTCACAGTGGATTAGTCTGAGCTAAATCTTATTTGGCCAAGTTTACTGGCAGTGGGAAGTACTGCCCTGTCTCAAGGATGTCGATGAATTCATAACATTAGGCTCAGCAATTCTGGTTACAGGTTATTTCAACAAATTTAAGGGAAGTTCGCGAAGTCCTTAGTGACCCTGGGACCTGTGGCTCACGATTTCATGGAGTTCAATATGCTTGTCACCCAGGGGCAGCTCTGCCATGAGCTCAAGTAACGGACAACCATCCACACAGCAGATACATACAGGAAAACAAGGCTCACAGCTGAGCCTTTGTGTAGCATGCTACCTATGTGTGCTCCTGAACACACCGAGAGTAATGGCAAAACATTCTAAGAGCATCACAAAAGCCTGGAAATCGGAGAAGGAATTAATTTTTCCATTTATAAATCATAACTCCATTGCACTGCCTTATTTTTGCCACTACCTTTTTTTGTTGTTGTTTGCAAGATACTGGTAGGCAAATACCTCAGTCACAATAAACATATCTTACCCAGCTGGCTGATTAACATAACCAACCAACAGTTACAATATTAGCCTGAACAGGCTTAACATGCAAGTCTCTGCTCTCACAAGTAGAATAACCTATGCAGAGTCTATCTTACCTTGCCATGAATATTAAAATTGCTGTTTCTTGGTGCACTGACATTCTGAAAGCTGTTTGTGTACTGTGGAGCAGCTGTCCAAGGGGAGTGAGGTGCTGGGGTTGAGATCATCATAAAGAAAGGTTCGAAATTTGATTTATACTCCAAGAAGTCCAATGACATGTTGGCCTGTGAACAATTTTGTTGGAAAAGAAAAGTCATCCATCCAAAAGTAAATAGCAAGCATTGAAGAAATCTGTCCTAGACACTCACAACTTATTTAGAGCTTGGTAGCACTGAGAACATTTAAACTATTTCAGCAACTTATTCCTTGCTCATCTCCAAATATCCAGAACAGCAGCTTGTGACAAAAAAAATCCCAAGTGTTCACATTAAGCAGATTTTTTTGCCCCACATCTCTGAACAGCTTTCTACTTTAAACTCAAAAGTTTATGCTATTCCAAGTATTAATAAAATCCACCTAAACTTGGCTTTCAAGTACAACTGGAGCTTTCTTTCACACACTCTGCATCTCTCAGATGCCATCCCCTGCCTGGCAGGGCCCAATTCAGCAGTTTAATTTCTCTTCAGAAATAGAAAATGTTCTGAAAACTAAAACCCTCCAGCCCCATTGCCTATAGTATATGCTATTTCTGTAGCAATCTCCTTATCTATAAGGGGTGCCACATTTCTGCTGGTGAAGCCAGAAGATAAGGACAGTACCAAACTCCACTCACTTGCACCGCCTCAATGCACTTTCATTTTCGTTTCAGCCTGTACACTTCCAATTAGCCAAGTGCGTTCCACTCACAATCCACAGATTGAAAGTTTCATATTGACCTTCTCTTGTCAGCCTTTGAAATGAAAGCTTCAAAGGTATTACTTGCAGGCGATCTCTTCGCCATTCAAATCTTGCAACATTTTCCCTTCCCACTCAATTAGTACACCCCATTGTGGATATTCTTTTCTGTCTGCAGAAGAAACTATACACTAAGAATTCCCTCTTCTTCCTTCCTCCTAACTCAAACACCAAAGCAAGTTACATAATAGCAGAGTTAACAAAGGGTAAGACCTGTGTAAAGTTTGAAAATCTGGTTCAGAAACCAATATGATAAAGGTACACTCCTAGAGACGATCAACTTCTATGTTGACAGAAGCTTAAACTGCAACATGTTAGGACTGCAGGACACAGATCCAGGTGCTCAGATTCTTAGTACCAGACCTTAGTAAAGAGATGTGTCAGGACAAGAAGTTTGTGCATCATATCAAGCAACCCAGAAACTTTGCATAAGCAACTAAACAACCCATTGAAGGGATTAAACTCAAACATGAGTGCTGAAATGCTGAATGCATATTTGATAGCTACAGGCAGAAAGTAGAATGGAATACATTGAAAATCATAACAGACTGCTCTGTCTGGTGTTAACACAGTAACAGTAAGAGGTTTATACAGCAATGACCTGTTAGTCAAAATGCTTATGAGCTGAATGACCAAAAAAGCCCAGTGCAATGCCAGTAATGGAACAGTCTCACTTCTGGCTTATCAACTCCAGTCTAGCTTTAGACAGTGTAAATCTAAATCAGACAGCTGCTCAGTACCCTGAGAAACATCCATCAATTCTTTCCCAGTAAGCAGCTGTCTCTGTTCAAGAGTCCACTGCAATGAAACTCATTCAGGTTCCAATGGAAGACTACAAACATGAGGAGACTTCTCAGAAAGGACTTTTCCCAAGTGCTGCATGCCAGCTCCCACACTGTAACAGTGTGTCAAATTAAAGCTGCAGCTGGGCAGATGGGGGGAACACTCCCACTCCCTACTTCTGCTCCCCAAATCTCCAAGATTACAGTACGCACTAAACAGGGCTCTAAGTGAGCTAAAGTAACTCTGAGCTTTCCTTTAAGCATTTGGTGTCTGTTACCTCTCTACCTTAAGAGGGTAAAGAGAATAAACACTCCCCTGGTCAGCTACAGATTTTGCATGGTCCATCTATTGCCCTCTCGCACCAGGGAGGGTCAATAAACCTTTGATACCTCCAACTTATCAGTTTGATGTAATTAGAGACTACAAGATACTAACACACTGTGCTCACAGACAAAACATACTGTAACCTTATTTTGACATGCTTAAACTTCACATAAAGCTTGGCCCAGTTTATCTGTTAAAGAATGTATTAGAGTAAGACACAGCCTTCAGTGAAGTAGTTTAAGTCATTGCCTGCATGCATCCCTTGTATTTATGAACTAATAAAGCCTAACAAAGTAGCATCCCACCCTTCCCTGAGCCCCCAGAATGAGGCACTATCTGGCAGTAAGCAGCTTCTGTAACACACAAGTTGCAAAGTTTCTTACCAGTACATCTGTCAGGTAATCCACACTGTAATTCTCACCATGCCTTCGTGCTTTACCGTTCACTGAAAGAGTGTAGTTGTAGTACTTTGAATTTTTTTCCTGTGGAAAAGTAATGGGCATAATTATACAAATTAACACACACACTGATTACTTGAAATACGCAAAATGAGCTGCTAGCAAGTATTTGTCAAATAGGTTATAAACACTTGTCATAAGGATACCACAAGAATTCTCAGAGCTGGTTTCCAACAGCAAAGCTTATTTTAGTGCTGCCTTACAGTGCTGTGGCTTTACAAGCCAGGCTTTCCCCCAGGCACCTTAGCAGGAGCAGCCTTTGTGAGAGTCAAGGATGCAGTATACAACAGAGGGAAAAAGGGAAGGAAATCTGCATTAAGATTTTAGATGCTCTTTGCCTGCTCTCTTATCACCAAAGTTTAAACACGAGTTGGATTATAAAACAACCAGAATTAAGTATTTTAAACAACAGAATAGTCACATACCAAAGCATACCAAAAACTCCATCCAGGAGGGACGTGACCTACTCCCCCTGCATCCTCTGCTCCATACTGAAAAGAAACAGACCATGACTCACAAGTTTCAATTATGAGGAATAAAAGCTACAAATTACGTTTCACATTCATGTGCTTTATTCAACACGAGTCAGAAACAGCATTAAGCCAAATTCAGTTTCAGAATGGAAAAAACCCAGAATATATGTGCATATAAAAACATGTAGCCTGCTAAAGAAACCAGGATTAAGTAACTATAGAGACAGTAACCGAAAGCTTGGCATTCACCAATAAAATTTAGGTTTTATTTCCTGTTCTACTCCACACACAAAAACATGTGGAAATCCTGGAGTACATCATCAGGCAATGAGAGGTGATCAAAACACAAATGGACAACTCTTTAAGACTTTGTCGTAACAATTCACAAGATACTAAAGAAAACTTTGCATAGACTGACAACTTCATCATCCTTCCCCAAAAGGGGGTAGGAACTTTAAGCCTCTTGCCACCTCAGTGCCAAATAAGCTGCAACAACTAGCTTTTAAGCCATCAAAAAAGGGAAAGTAGCTGCTGCATCAGTGCCAAAGTTAAGACAGAGGGTGCCTCAGGGCAACACAATGGGTTTCCTCAGGGCTGCCCTCTCCCTTCTACACAGCTTGCATAACTGCAGGGACAGTCAAGGGATGCTCAGAGGAAGCCAGAGAAAGTTTCCCTAACTGTCTCAGCAGCATCAGGAGGAACAAATTTGTGTCTAGCTGTAAAAACCCATGTTCTATTCTATTATACCACCAACATTTTCCAGCAAGGGATGCAAGGAAAATACTGTTAAGAACCTGTAACTCATCTAGCTCTAAACCAATTGCATCACACAAAAGCAGTACTTGATCTTAGAGCTTTCAGCACTGAAATTTACATCTTACCATAAACTACTGCAAACCACAGCTTAGTTAAAACCAGGAAAAAAAAACAACAAACCCAAACCTAAAGGACACACATACATGTGATTCAATAATAAAACATTGGGTCACCTCTGTAAAGACCTTTGATAATACCTGTTCTCCCAGTGAATTTGCCTTAGTGAACATTTAATATCTCAAATGCCATCATAACTGCTGAAAAGGAAACAGTCCTCTGATTCAAGGTGATCTACCAGTCAGGAATATTAAGACAAATGTACTTTTTCCTTTAATGTTCTAACATTGTGCCTGGTCTGGTTCTGGCTTGATGGCCTTCCCAATACTACATGCCAACCATCCATCCATTTCCCCCAGTCATTAAAATAATTATCTCTGAAAATCAACACATCTGATCATATTAAAAAAGTCGAGATTCCATCACCCTTTCAATATCAACTTCTAAAAGCATTACGGCACTTACAGGACCTGATTTTAACCAAGTTAAGTTAAAGATCTTAACTTTGCATCATATTTATGCCACCTCAGCATAGAGAGCTATTCATCCAACTATACCACTTGAAACGTTTTGGGGATCTGCATTCAGCTACAAACACAAAAAGCACATGAAGTTTTAAAGGTGAACAACAGAAATGAACTGACTCACAGTATAAAATAAGCAAGCACAAAAAATACCTCATTCAAATACTTTCCAGCAAAGAACGTTTGATAGCCACACATAGTTTTGAGCAGAGCTGGGAAGGTATATGGCTCCTGAATCTTCTGCCATAACTTGCTGCTACAGTTTCCTTCCAGAGTGTTATTGACAACATGATGATTATGTGGGTATTTTCCTGTTAAAATGCTAGCCCGACTGGGACAGCAGAGTGCACTGGGAACGTACTGGAAAGACAGGATGAAGTAATACAAGATTAACACTGTAAACCAGTTTTTCCCTCAACATTTCTAGCTTTGAAATAACAGCTAATAGGCTGATCAAAATGTTCACCAACATTAAAGCACGTTTTTTTTCTGGACACACAAGTATTTTCACTAGTGAAAAATCACACATGAAGCTGTTTTTAGCTTTCCTGGCATATGCACTTCAACCCCCCTCTCCTGATTAGATGTGGTTCTTACACGGTAGTAAATATCCATTAAAATACTGATTGCTAGTTTATGCACTCCATTATTTTAGCCATGGAAATACATTAAGATGTGAGAAGAGTGAAGTGGGTTTTCAGCATGCATGAAGCTTAAAGTTTCAAGTAACTTCTTCTAATGCTACTCAGTAATAAAAATACTCAGATTACTCAGTTTTACTTCACAGCTTAAGGAAGTCAACAAAGCACTTTTAGAAAGTGAAACTCTCCCTCTCAGCTTCTGAACACGACCTTGAACTATGTTTATTCTGAGGCCTAAAGTAGCTAGAGATTCAATTTATAAAACCTACTGGCATACTTACAGGCTTCATAAAACTGTTACCAATTTGAGGCCTTAGATAACCTAAGGTACAAACTATACAAGTGCACACACACCTCAGAAGTTCAAGGAGCACTTACTGCGTTCAGGAAGGTCATTCCTTTCTGCGCAATGAGTGCATTAGTCTTCTTTAGGGGGGTCTGGAAGAAAGGCACCAAAAGGAAATCAGCTAAAAACGTACGGATGCTAGGTAAAGCAGGGTAGCTGAGGCAGGCATACAAGTACCCGAAGCAAGGCCCGTCACCCCAGTTTCCAGACACTGGCCAGGCAATCCATGCAGTGCCTTTTTGCTGGGCACCCGTTTGGTCCCAGCAGTTACACAACTCAGCCCTCACCGAGGCGCAGGGAGCTATCAGAACCACCTGCCGCTGTAGAGAAGCCCGAGCCTCTACGGCTTCCCAGAGCCGCTTGGCTCTCCCAAGGAAGCCCACCAGGACACTCTCGTATCGGGGAAACTCAGCTTGAGACTGCGGACGGAAACTCCGTTCCCGGCTGCGGGGTGGGCCGTGGCTGCGCCGCATATCCCCCCGGGCCCAGGCCACCACTCCTCAGCGGCGGGAGCGACCCGCTCCTCGCACCAGGCCCTCCCTACTCCCTGACGGTAGCCCCAACACAGCTGGGCTAGGCAACCTCGGCGGGCGAGCACCCCCCTCAGCGAGGGCAAGGTCCCCGCAATGCACCCACCGCCCCTCTCAAAGACATGCTGGCAGGGTAAAGTGGGGAGCCGCGGGGTTACCATTCCGCCCAGGCAGACGTCCTGGTCGTCGGTGAGGATGAGCACCACGTTGGGCCTCCGCACCCGCCGGGATGCCCCTGCCGGGCTCAGCACCAGCAGCGCAGCCAACGCCAGCCCGCGGACCACGGCGGCAAGGGACATGGCGCGGCGGCGGAAGAGCACGGACAGAGAGGACAGGAGGAGCACAGACAGAGGGGACAGAGGGGACAGGAGGAGCCGGTACCGCTCGACCCCACGAGCACAACCGACGGCAAACCCCGAAGGAACAGAGCGCGGGCCCGCCCCGCCGCGGCACATGACCCGGGGGGCGGTGTCACGTGGCTAGGGCGGCAGCTCTGCTCCCCGCCTCCTCCTGGCTCCGCCCCCTCCGGCGTGGCCCCGCCCCCTGGGAGCCGTTGCCATGGGAACGGGGGGGCGGTCCCTCTCCCTCAGCGCGGCCGCGCTCTGCTCTTCTCCGAGCGGGGTTTTTTTTTCGCTGTAAACCTCTGTTTTAGTGCGGAATTCCTGATTTTGATTAGCCCGGGTGGCAGAGCTGGACACATCTGTCTGTCCTGCACGGCTGCCATGCTCTTTGTCTGTGTCAGCCAGTTCTCGGCTTGTAGGGGAATGTTTCATCGGTGCTGAGGAAGAGCAGGAAGCAGAAGCAGACAAGGAGCATGGCGGGGCGCGGGCAGCGCTGGGCTCTGCAGACACCGTGAGGCTTGGGAGCAGGAGCGGTGCTGCGGGAAAGCGGTGCGCTAAGGCAGGCCCGGGGAGGGAGCTGAGCGTTACCGTGGGATGAAGGCAGCGCACAGGCTGCGGGCACAGCGCGGTGCAGCGGAGGCACAGCTCCCCCAAGCAACCAACCCGTACGAACCCCACCATCAGCCCTGGCGCTCATGTTGTGTCACGGTGACTTACAGCTGCACAACTGCAGCCTTACGGTTATGTCACTATGTTAACAGAGCCAGTTCGCCACTCAGGGCTGCCCCGCGAACCGGCGACGGAGCAACAGCGGTACAGCCAGCGGGACTAGGGTGGCCCTTGTGGCAACCGCACCGCGTCGAGGACAGGGCCCGGCGGCGACCGACGGGCAGAGCTACAGCCGTGACGGGAGGTACCACAGCCCGCCCCGCCTCTCCGCAGGTGCAACACCGCGCTGCCACGCCGTGCGGTGCGTAGGGAGGGTGCTGAGCCGGGAGCTGTGCTCCTGCCCGTAGGGGAGTGTCCTGCGGCCCTGGGCCCTCCCGCATCCCGCTGTGGAACGGGCCCAGCCGAACCCGGAACTCGGCACTGCCGGGGCTGCGGAAGATGGAGGCGGGTGAGCCCGGCCCTGGCGGCAGAGCGGGCAGCAGCGCGGACAGCCTGGCTGAGGAGGAAGAGGAAGAGGAGGATGAGGACGAGGAAGGCGCTGGCAGCGGTCGGTCCAGCCGCACCTCGTCGCTGGTGAGCGGGCTGCTCACAGAGCTGTACAGCGCCTCCGAGGCGTCCGCACCCTCTTCGGGCAGCGCCCGCTCCCGCGTCCTGCAGGAGCTGCAGCAGCGGCCGAGCCAGGTCAAGTACCTGCGGCTGAAAGGTACAGCCTGCCCCTCGCTCTACCAGGGCTGGCACCTGCCTCTCTTGCCCCGCTTCCCTCCTCTGCCTGCCTCCGTGTCTATGCACACGTGTGTCTGTATCTACGTATCCTCCTTTACTTGTTACAGTAGCCTTTATGTATGGTGATGTCTCCTAGAAGCTTCCGGTGCACATTTAGCTGATATCACCTTCAAACCAAGACTTTGTGTGCTGTTCCCTCCCTCCTTCATTCTAGGCCCCACAGGAGCAAAAATGGAGTACCTGCTACTAGAGTTTCTGTGTCACTGCATATGCTTTTGAGCTTCTGTAAGTTCAGCCCTATGAATCACTTTACAGTAATGAGTCAATGGCCAGTTTCCTTTTCCCTTTTCCTTTCCTTCCACACATCCTCTGTCATAAGAGGTAGTTGCTTTTTCAAGTCCTTTAGTTCTAGTAGGCCTAAACTAAACCTGGCAATTGTAAATCTTATTTATAGGTTTACAAAACCTGTCGATGTGGCTTCCAGGAAAGAAAAATAAGTGTAATAAAAACACGTAAATACAATAGTGAACAGACTAAAATCTAAATGGAAAGAGTTCATCAAAGAATTCTTATGAAAGCAAAGCAGTCACAACACCACAGGTTTGTGAAAGAATGAGCTTGCATTCCCAAGTCAATCTGATGAGGAGAGCTGCGTAAAGGCCTCTTTTCTCTTGGTGTTAAATCATTCTTGGGTTTGATTCGGAGAAAAGAAAAAGGCAAGAGGTGAATAAATGTGCCTATTTTCCAGACCTGTACAAACAACTTTCTGCTTCCGTGTTTGGCTTCTTAGTGAGGTAATATGCCATCTGATATTGCAGGATGCAGCTCAAGTTGTTCTGCACGTCCTATGACAATCTGGGACTCAACAGGAAATTTGCTTGTTCAGGAATATATTTTGCAATTTGCAGCAGCTAATTGTTTTTACAGGGACAGCTCAATGGCATGAGAGGGAAAGAATGAAATTCAGCTCACTGCTTCCTACAAGTCAGTAGGAATTAAACTTGATATCTTTTTCCCTCTCAAATATGTGGATGTGGTTTTGAATCACCTTTGCCTGGTATGATTGGGAGTTCCATCTGAGCAGCAGGTGCTGAAACAGGGTAGTGCCTATGAAGTGCAAGACTGTTTTAGCAGTGGTTCCTTTCCCTTGCAGTCATGCCTTGTTCTTCACTTATCCCATGATTGCTTAAGCGTAATATTTCCTTTTCTTTAAGCTTTCCAGGCATACTGAAAGAGTTTTGCTGTACAAGCTACTGTTTGCTATCCCACTAATAGTATTTTTTTCTGGCTGCATAAATATTTTTCTCATTGGATCAGGTTACCAAAGTATGGATTTTTTTTATTGATTTTTCTTCCAGCGTCATGAGGGGCATGGTTAGATTGAAAGTGATAGGATTTGAATGCTCAGCTGCAGGGAACAGACAGCTGTTCAGATGTACCCAGCTATTACAGGGAAGAGCTAAAGAGATCTGAATGTGATAGGCAAGACCTAAGCTTTTCCAGGTGGGGGTGCCTCTGAAAACAGAGCTGAGGACTTAAGAAATATAATGGACTTAAGACGTTTCCCCAGCAACTCTGTTTTGTCCTGGACCTGCAGCTCACCACATGGGGACAGCAGGAATATTAGAAGTCAGTCCAGACATGTTTGTGAACTAAGGGAGTGTGGTAGCAGAGTGTCTGACCTGGGGAAATAGTTGAGGCCATGACTGAAGCAATCTGGTTTGCATTTTAGTGGAGTTTCCCTCTTGGAGCTCACCCTGCAGTTGCATTTCTACCTTTTCAGACACCTTCTTGAATGTCTTCCCTTGTCTGTTACTATTTGCTTGTTCCCCATGTATGTTTTCCTCAGGCAACTTCTGGAAGGTACTGTATTTAAAGCTTACCCCCTGGTTGCACTGCTGTAGCTTTATTATGGCTGCATCTGTCACAATGTTTCTAATTTATAACAGTATAATTATTAAGATTTATACACTGTGCAGCTAGTTAAGGTGCTTTAGTTTAAAATTAAAGACTTTTGTTCATATCATATGTGTAGTATAAGTTTGTATAAGTAAATATCCATGGGGCAAGTCCCTTTGCATGCCAACTGCAGGAAAGTGAATGTTTTGGCCTGTACTGAAGTTATTTTCTCTGCTTATTGTCAGATGTTGATGAATTAATGACCATAAAACAAGAACTGAACTACAGAATTTCTGTTCAGTCGTCAAAGTTGCTTTGTCTTCTGAAGCAGAAAGACAGGCTTGTACATCAAGTCCAGAAGAACTGTGATATCATCACAGCTTGTTTACAGGCAGTTTCACAGAAGCGATGTAAGTACGTTCTCTGTATGTGTGTACTAGTGTAAGTAGTTGATTTCATTAACCCGGACAGTATTTCAGTTAGCCCTTGTGCTTGATTTAAAGTTGAGAGGCCAGGCTATGCAATTCCTTAAATACAACCAGCTTCAAGTGACATCAGTGACACCTGGGAACAGGCAAGTTCAACTAACTCAACTAGGTGTGCTGCTGTGGCCTCAGCTTTGTGTGTTGGTTGGTACCCTTACTGTAGGTTGTCTGCCAGGCTTTTTTCACCTTTAATTCACAGAAAGCCCAAGCTGAATTTTTTGGTGTGCGTGCTGTGTTTGACAGCATGGTTATGAGGGAGGTGCTAGCAGGGAATTCTTACTGGAAACTGTACACAGCATATGCAATTGTCTTCCTAGAGCATTTTTAGTTGTATGCAACTCCTTTTAATTGAGTTGATTCAAGATAACAAGTATTAGTAAAAACAACTCTACTTCTTTCAAACCTCTTTATTAGCACCTTTGTTTTGGTGGTTTTAGAGGGGGTGCCTAGGAAAGAAGAGAAATGTTGCTCATTAATTGTTTAATCTTTTCTTTCAGCACACTGAAACCTTTTTATTTGACTTGGCAAAGTGCTTTTGTTAGTTCTGCCGAAGTGAAACTGCATGTAATGTCGTATGTAAAACTAAATAAAAATTATACCTTTAGAAAAGATGTGAAAGTAACCTAATGTTCCCTGTCTTGTTCTTTCATTAACATGCAGCGTGACAGGTACAGAAATACTCAGGTACAGTAAATAAAGCATGGTCTTTTCACAAAAGTGATTGTAGGGGCTTTGAGGTGCATGTAAAAATTTCATAAAAGAATCTCACTGTAGTGGCATGTGCTAATGTAGTTTAGTGAAGGGTTTGTCTGTTACTGTGAAATTTAACTTTAAAGCCTTTAAAAGTGTTCCTTTGATTTACTTAAACTTGTCATGGAAGTTCTTGCCTGTTGTGCACTGTGTAGACATATTTGTTCTTCTCACCTACATTTTTTTTCCTTCTCAACATCAGCTTGATTACCGAGTCCTCAGTGCCGTTAACATTTAAGCCTACACTGAAGTCCTCTTTTAAATGAGACTACTTGAATTTTGCTTTTATTTAAGTATTTGGAGGATTTGACTAGAAATTCTGGATTTCTGAGCATCCTAACCTCGTTTGTTAGGTAAAAAACTATTGACTGAAAGGGTTATAAGATTTCATTCTAAATATGAATGTGTTTCCACAAATTTCAGGTACTGTTTTACACACACATTAATGGGGCATTTTGTTTGAAATGTTCTAATAACAACTGAGATAGTTGAAGTTTTACAGAAATGCAATTTATTGCTTAATAACCATACATGTGCATGCAAGTTTTTGAAGACCATGTGTAGGTATGTATTATAGAATCATAGAGTAGTTAGGGTTGGCAAGGGTCATGTAGTTTGAAACCCCCTGCCATGGGCAATGGCACCACACATATATTACATTTCTTTAAGTGGGGCATTTTTATTATTAATATAGCATAGTTACCTGGTGTTAATTTTAATCTTACATTCATCTGGATTTTCAGAAATACATCCGCTATTTCAAAACTTAGTTATTTCTTGCTATTTCTGCAGTGGGTGGTAGAAATGGGTGCACAGGAGAACGTGATTGCTTAGAGTAGCTTGAGAAGTAGAGCTGCTGAGTATGTAGCGCAATCCTAAAGTCTCAGCAAACCTGTTATGCTAATAGTGGAAAGATCTGTTTTCTCCTCTGTTAACTATAAAAAAGAGCAGGCAATATGATGGAACATTAAAAAATGCACCCTCCCCCTATGCCCCAAAATGTAAGAGAGTGTTTCTGCTCACTAAAGCCCTTGGAAATTAGAATTTCTGTAGGCTATCCTCTCATTTCTAAATATCCAAAACATTATTATTAATTTATAGTTTTCTCATTGTTCCAGGTTTTTCTGATGAAAGCATATACTTGCAATATAATGTTACGTGCCATAAAGCTTTATTACGTGCTTTCATGTGCAGCATTAACATTACGATACCCTGTAATACTAAAATCTTTATCAGTATGGAAAAATTGTTAAAATATTTTTCCTTTTGAAGTATGGGTTTTTTTTTAGTGGTAAATTAAAATTTCATGGAGTTACATTATCATTCTAACATTTTAAAATATAAGTGATTCTTCACCTGATATATATATATGTATATAGTTTCATGGTATGTTTAAACTCTTGTCACATGGGGAGTTTATTTTCCCTGCATATAGTGAAATCTCTGTGCAGAGGTAGCATTCTACTTTTAATTTAACCTTCAGTTTGCATTCAGATGTTTGGGTGCTATTTTTAAGCAATCTTTATAGACCAATTGCAAGCAAATACTGTTTCAGGAAAAGATAGAAATCATCTTGATGTTTAGCTCTGGTTTTGTCAGATTCTTTTTGCGTACTGCCTGGCAAATTCACTGTTAGTGGTGACTTCAGTTAGTTAGGAAATTACAGGGCTGATAAGTTCCCTTACTTTCTGATACAGTATGTATTATGCTGCTTTAGGATGCTTCTGGGGAAAAAACAAGTACTGTTTAAAAAACTGCGCTTAAAACTGTATTTTCAGTGTCTGAAAGTTCAGTGTCTGTGGGTTTTGCAGACTGCAGAGGGAGCCATCCACTAATCAGTATTTAGCCTGTGCTGGTTCTTGTTTTCTGCTCAGAGCACAGAGAAGGAGTGGCCCCCTGGCAGCTTTGAAAGCCCGTGGCTGGCTTGTATGTAAGGGCTACTGATATCTAGTACAGCCCCTGCAGCGTTTGAACTCTTGAATGGTAGAGTAAATGTGGAGGAACAAACAGTTGCAAAGAATAACTGAATCACTTTTTTTTCCCTCATTATACTGTTAGCCCTTATCCCTAGGAGGTGATGCATATTTTGCATACAAATAGGCATTGCCATAGAGAACAAAATTCACCGCAGGGTGAAGTGCATTTTGGTCAGAAGCATGAATTGCTTTGGCTCTGCTGCAGGAGGATAAATTGTTCTGCTGGATACGTACTAAAAGCAGTATACTGTGCTGTGCTTTTGTAAGATGATTGACTAGTTTCACTTTAGTAACACTTTTAAGTACTCCAGTGAAGAAAAGTGGTAAGAGAGAAATCACAGTGTTGGCTTGACGGCAAATATGTTTTCTAGGCACACATTTCTCTTCTTGTTTTGATTTTAACTTATTTGTAGTAACAAGATGCAGACTTGTTCTGTAGCATTGTGAACTATTTCAAATATGTCTTAGAAAGCAGAGTGCTTTACGTGCTTAATTATATCATTTGAGAAGAGCAGAATTCAGTGAAAAATAAGGTCTTGCAGATATCATCTAAAGAGTATGAAAAGGCATCTCATTCTTTTCTTTCTTCCTGTATTTATATGGTGACAGCTTGCTTATGTTACTAAAAATATTTTGACTGTTCAAATTGCAAACCAGAAGCTCCTTGGATCATGAGTTTTGATTGCCCGTCACTTTAATAATAAATAAAAAGGCATGTATTATCTATAAACTAACTCTAAGTAAAATAATCCAGCTCAATTGTAACTCAGTCTGGCTAGAGGCAAACAGGAATGCTTAGATCTGAGTCAGTATAAACAAAGATATTAAAAGAAAGTTTGTAAGCAAGTTTGCTAATGACACCAAGCTCTGTGGTTTGATTGATATGTTGGAGGGAAGGAATGCCATCCAGAGGGACCCTGACACACTTGTGAGGTGGGCTGATGCCAACCTGATG